>JAULBM010072991.1:0-10029 GCA_032357055.1 Geukensia granosissima | reverse complement strand
CATCCTATCATTAATACTTTCAGAGATATAGAGCTTTCAAAAAAACTAACGCCGCCGCCGCCGTCGCCGCCGCCGCCCCCGGAAAGTAACACCTATGTCTCGCTTTCGCGACTTCGTCGCAGGCGAGACAATAAGACAACCATCCCAAACATATAAATTACAGATATCTAAAGGTTGCACTAATATTTAGCTTTTAAAAAAATGTACGCAGCCGCCATCAGCGAGTAACACCTATGTCTTGCTTCCGCAACTGAAAGTCGCTGGTCAGACAATAAAAGTTGGGTATGATATGCCACTTTTAATCAATTTTGTGCAGGTCCAAAATTTGGAATTATATCTCTATCTTTATAATAGAATTTTGTGTAAGACAGGAGACATGTGACATCTGGTGGGGTTTAACTAGTTTAGTGGTATCCCACAACTGACGACATTACCAAGAACATTATTACCATATTTTTTTATACAAGAAGACAATCAGAAGAACCATGACTGACAACCATATCAAAACCAAAGTAAGAAAACTTGAGCCAACACATACCAGGAAATATTAACCCTTCCAAAAGTAACTACATCAGTTTAATGGTCTCTTTTAATTTTAAAGCTTTCGGTACTGTTTGTCACTTCTTTTATTTTTATTGTCATTGTGTTATCTGTTCTTTAGTTAGTTGTTATGGTCCTTCTTAGAATACATTATGAAAAAATAGAGGGAGATAACTTACTAAAGATCAAATTCGATAATGTTTCTATGTAAGAAATGCTAGACAACTCTGACAGATCAGTTTCTTTAATGATAAATGGATAAAATGGTAAAGGTTGAAGTATTGGAACTCTTCATAAAAAAATTACAAGTCTCTCGTCAGATCTATACATGATGCCCTAAACACTCTACCATACAAACCTACATCAGCAATATACAACATTGAATCTGATATAATCATTGAGTCTATCAATAGTTTGCAACCACATTTCAGAGAATTCTGACGCAAGACATGACAAAATTATAGAATCTGGTCTAAATCTGAATAGCAACAAATCTATCAGAAGCCACCATAATTACAAAGAAATATTTTTAAAAAACAGATAATTCATTTGCTCTGTGATCAGTCAAGCAAGTAAAGATTGAAAAGGATATTTAAAAGAAAGAATATGCAATATATGGGAGATGTTCAGATTGGTTCCTTTTGTGTCATGTGACCTATGATATAATTTGATATAAAGCATCATGAGCAGAATAACAAAAATAAGAGTTATTGATATGGTTAGTTTTATTAAAGTGACTAACATTATAATAACTTTTTAATCTTACAATCATTGAAAGGCTTGTCAGAAAATTTTAAACAACCTAGTATTTTCAATTACCAACAGCATTATACAGAAAAAGGCCTTTGAAAACTTGCTGAGCATAAAAAGAATGGAAGTTTGCTCTCACAAGACAGGAATGACATTCATAACATCTTAAACATTTAATCACAAAATTAAGGTCCTTTTTTCCCTACTCAAACCATTTGATCAAAGAATTGCCTTTGACCTCTGCCCTCATTTTACAAAATATCCATCTAATATTAATATTGTCAAATTTGACAGTTAAGCTTTAGTAAATTTTATCTTACTTTGAAATCATTACCTCAGGTATTCTTTTGATTTTGAAGGTATTGAAATTATCAGGGTAATCTTAAAAATTGATTTCTGAAATTTAACAAAGCTGATTTAAACTATCAAGCAAGACATGCAGCACATTTAAAATATAAATTTAATCATTAAATTTATGAATGTATTACCATTACACCTATAACTGACATATTTTAAACATTCAAATTCTTGTGAAGTTTTTACTTGTAAAAACCATATCTTTTTATGATTAAGTTTTATTTGTTAAACTGAATTCACTTAACAAAAATTACAAATGCATTTTTCAATATATGTATCCAATGATTGAGGTAAAACTGAATGATTTAACTTGTCCCTTAATTTGTTTATTACATTGTATTAAAAATATCTAATCACTCCAGTGATGATAAATATTGTATCAATAACTCTCTATTACAAAGCACTAGGTTTTCCTTTGGGTAAGGACCCCCCACCCCCAATTTTCTTTCTATCATTTCTTAAAATATCCTAGGAAAAGTTATCTGGGAATTCACAGTTTTTTTTTTGTGAGACACAACTATTTCAAATAAAACATAGGAAAAAAAACCGGCAAGATTTATTTCAAAACAAGAGGATTAATTTCCCATCATATTTTCAAACAATGAGTAAAATGACCCATCAATTTTTTTTCTTAGCCTATTCTGCTCCTCTATAAAAGGAAACATAATCTGAATACCTTCTAACTTAAAATTGAGGATCAATTATCCTTGATGTAGTGGGGTAGGTCTTAGATTTTATAAAATAGTTGCTTCACCTGCGGTAAGACAATATCACAGCTACAAATGTAATGTTCCACTTAAAATGATTAAAATAAAAAGATTCTTTTTTACAAAGTATTCCTCACAGCCAGAGTGATAATATTATGCTGCAGATGCATTTGAAAACAGAATATATGTTTTTTTGATAAATTTCTCCAATGCAATTGACTAATAGAAAGAGAAATGTACATAAGAAACCCTGAAATCAGTTAATTAATCACAGCAGAGCTTACAGTCACTTAAGGGGATAACACTGTTATTGATGTGGATCAATCGATTCCGTAAATTTACAATAACAGTGGATCACTGCCGATTGATACTCTTAATTTACACTCAACATGGATCACATGCCAAGAATGATACCATCGATCAAACAATTAAAACTCAGACTCTTGTATAATGTCACTTCATCAGTTTCCGCAGCCAGTTTTTTTAATCAGAAGAGAAAACCTTACAACAGTAGTAACAAATATTTAATAAAATTTAACATGGGTAAAAACAATTCATATAAATAACAGTTAAAAAGGATTTATGGAGGCTCTGATTTCAACCATGTGTATAGAATGTCTGTCATTTTAAGTCTTTTGTTCAAAAACAGCATTTATCTATCCAATATTCATGATATTATTCTCATCAATGATAAATATGGAAAATAATTTTATCCCTATACCTATACCTATAAGTATGCATGGTGTTTACAATAACAGTTTAGTAAAAAACACTTACTTGAAAACATGCAAAGATTTATGTCAATACACCATCTCACTTAAACCTTTTACATACTCAAATATCAATACAAAAAGATTAAGTAAATGGTGCTCTTTGATTGTAGTAACATATAAATATTTAGGATCTATGAGACAAAATTTCTGAAGGTATTGTATACCAATGATTTTTATCTGATAACAACATCTCATGTGACCCCCTCTGTTGGTGTTTATGTAGCTGTGAAAAAATGCTTCATTTGCTGCTAATCGACACTTAAATTGCTAATTTTTTGTTGGTGTAAATATACTGATAGTAATTTGCTCCATATTTTAAGGATCATAGGTAAAATATGAAAGTAATAATAAAAATTGTCACCTGGAATATAACTTTACAATTTATGACAATAGAGTGTCATGCTTGTCATTCAGAACTTACTTAAATGTGTTAAATCCATTATCAATTAATAATTATACACATGTAGATATCATAATTGTATCAAAGTTATATCTTTTCTGTCTTCCTTGTTAATTCTAGACAAATTTGTGAATATAAAACAACTTTTATTCCATAAAAAATATTCTCCTTATTTAATCTATAATTTGTAGGGGTCAGTGAGACTTGTCTCCGTTATAATATCTCCCTTATAATATAATCGACAATTAGATTTTAAAAAATCATATCATTTTGCAATGCATAAAATGAACAATTGAAAAAAAAAGTTTATATAAAGTATCTGGTTATGGTAAATTTTTTGAAAAAGTTCTTATTTTCCCAATTGGAACTATGGTCAGAAGTCTGTTTTAAAAGAAACTAAGAAAATCAGGCTGATTGAAACTTTCTCTATTTCAACCATTTCCTTCACTTGGAGTGTTTTCAACATTGACAGAGAGTTTGTTCTGAGGGGTTAAAGCATACAGCCTATAATTGTCCTGGTGAAGCAAAAAAAAAAGGTTTTGGCTGTGTTAAATTTTGACTTCATTCTGATACTTGATGCAAATTTTCAATAGAAATTAGCTGTTCTTTATTTACATATTTTTGCCTATCTAAGAGGGACATACACTCCTTATGCCTTCATTAATCCATCAAACCAATTAAGGATATACTCCTTCTGTTGTATTTATAAAAAACCTGTATATTCTGCACACCATAGAGAATTATTAGAGACTGTGAATTATTTATCACTTTGCATCTTAGTACTCTCCCCTGAATTATGAAATTATTTTTTTTATAACAAAATAACTTGAAGGCATCAATTTATCCCATAAACAAATAAGCCATTAAAAGTTAAAAATAAATTTATTTTTGAAGTTAAATGACAAATCAGGCGATCCATCTATAGGGTGACAAGCTCATGACAACTGATTACCATATTTAGATTGACTGACAATAGTAACATTTATATGGTGGTATCTTAATAATAAAAGGTTAAAAAATCATCTTAACCAAACTGTAGGCTGTCTTATTATCATGTTAATAATTTACATGTCTTAAAGTAGGCATAAGATAATTGTGTAAATCACATGTGGGATAACTAACACATGGATGAAAGACATGCAAACATTTGACAATCTCCAAAATAAATAGGCAAGTATGGCTAACACTATAGGAGTTGGTGGCTAAAATAACTGTCTACCCCTTTCCATTGAAAACCTGCAACAGGTAAGATTCTTGGTCATCTGCTAACTAAGTACAGAATATTGATAGAACTTTTTTTAAATTCAAGATTTGGTAGTAGTCTTTGATAGATTTTGTTCCAATATTAGTTTTTTCATCTGGCACCAGGAAAATATATCCAATAAATTCTCTAAAATTGAGGAAAAACCAACATTTTTTCTGTCTTACAACACAAAATCTAATTCACCAGTTTATAAAAGCATGGTATATAATCAACAAATTAAATTCTACTTTATTGCATTAAATTTTAATCTAAACAAGACCTTCATCCTCATAGAATTTCCACCATAGTTCCTTAAAAGACCAACTACCTACTAACAGGATTCCAAGTTTATCTAACTGATAATTAATCTGACTATTACTCTCAGGGAAATGTAACCCTATACTACTGCCTCCCCCTCCACCCACTTTTCACCTGTTTCACTGTAATGTCATTTATCTAAATATAAAATATTAATAAATCAGTTATTTCCAATGACAGAATTATTGACATGTCAGTTTGTTGGGTATTTATTTATAAAATTATGATATAAATCACTGAGTGATTATCCTATCAACATCTTTTTAAATCAATATTAATAAAGTTCACACTTATGTAATCATTTTCTTATTAATGATTTGATAAAATCAAATACATTTGTCAAAATCAAATGTATTACAAGAATATGGTTAAGTAATAAGTGAGATGTATTGCAAGAATATGGTAAGTAGTAAGGGAGATTAACTTGTCAATGTGGTTGAATGTCAATGATATAAATACTAACATTAGCAGTGGCATAGTTCTGATTGTCATTTTCATATAATAAGCCTCAGGGAACCATTCAACAAAGAACTTAAGCCTAAACTTCTGTTAAACCCTTGCTTATTTTTAGAACTTCAGTCAGTCAGTGTTTTCAAACTGTTGCATTTTAATAAGTGGTTGAACAGCAAAAATATACAGATTAAGGGCTAGAAAATCTGGAAGGAACAGACTCTAGCATCATAATATCCATGACAATTGAGGAACATTTTTAATAGTGACTAATCATAGGTTATGAAGAAACCAGATTTGGCAGCATTATGCAAAAAAAAAAAATTAGCTTGGAAAATAATAAACAAATTATTCTTTAAAACATAAATATTTTTACAAATTTAAAAGTGGAAGGAACTAAGAAACCCCCAGTCTTGTTTCCAAGTTTCTTGCAAAACCAATTTGTAATGTCCTGTATTTTAAAGCAATTTATAATCAGTTATGTGTATTCAGAATACAATGGTAAAATATATTAAGCAAACTTTGTTGAAGAGAAAGTTTTAAATGTATTGTTCTTTAAAATGGAAAACTTGAGTATACATCTGATAAACTTTGTAAGTATTTAAAATTGACTGTTTTGTCCAATGAATGCAGTTTGAAAGGAAAACAGAAATTATTTACAAATTAACAATGAAAACTATCAAAGAGTAAATAAAGCATGAATCACACATTTAAGACATTTTTAAAAGATTTAATAAATGATTAGTATATATTCTTTTCTAACTATTCAACATAACTATGATTTAAAATAACTTTATATTCAGATCTTGTTTCTACTACTTAGTTCAGGGTAGTTGCTCAATTTCATCTTGTTAAATATTTAATGTATTATTTCCCACTAAAAGTATAGATTCTATAAAAGTTTTCATTGGATTGAATGAAAGTTAAAAATGTTAACCACAGCCATTATGGATACAATACTTATGTAAAAAGCTACTGATTGATGGTAATCAGGTATTTACATCAATACTTGAAAAGTTTCTGGAGTTTGGTGATACAGTTTGTATTTAGAAAAATAAGACTTTTTGACTTTCTAACTATGCAGATGGTCTAAGGAAAAAATACAATGAAGACATTAACAAATTGCTATACTGGACTACTATTGACTAAAAGTATTAAATGGTTACCTCAGTTTTTTTTTGTAAGAGTGATTTAGCACTCGCCACAAGGAGTGTGACTCTACCCTCGTTGAGGGCCTTGGGGATACCCATAGTTATTAACTCTATCTGCTTTGTAAGATGTGGCCATTATGCTTTTTACTTTTTATATTGCCTTTCTGAGTTCCTTAAAAAAACTTGATTTCTTAAGTGCAATAATTTCATAAATGGGGTGGAGTTCGAGCCAACAGAGTTCGGGAAACCAGGTTTAATTTATTTAGATAAAGTATGAAAATTACTGGGACTTTAAAACAAGATTGACCCATCCATGGTGTTGGAGCTATCCAAGTTTGAGCCAACGAAGTTCAACTGCACTGCATAAAGATCAGTCATTTTCTTTGAAATAGAATTTAAAATAGATTACTGTGGTCATTAATTTGTCTGGAATTCTTAAGTTCAACGTGATATCTGATTTCAAATAAAATCGAATTAAATCTAGTTTTCAGGAAGTATGAATCTTCCATAACTAATATTTCATGAAGTAATTGTTAAAGGTTAGGCTCATTAACACATGAAATCAGATGCTTTCTTTTAAAACCTGAAAAATTATACACACAGTCCAATACATGGCATCCTTAATTCCAACTGTTAAAATAACTGACAGAAAAATAAAATGTATAATAGACTAAAATGAACTTGAGGCTCAGAAGGCTGAACATGTATTGCTCATTTGACATTATTAACAAACATTAAATGACCAAAAGTATCGATGATTATTGTTTCATTTTAGATAGGATTCTGGATAGATGCTTCCTGTCAAATAATGTTCTATTTAGCCAAGTAGTTTGTTTCCATATGGTTTAGTGGTTTCAGTGGAGATGTTTTTTTATGTATCAGCCAATCAAAAACAAGAATCGTCTATGGCAGCCATGTTTGTAATGGATCGGGAAAAAATTAGCAATCTCTAAAAGACTTTATATAGATGATTCTTGTCAAGGACCAGCAGTTATACAGAAGTTGATTAAAAATGTAAAAGTTTACAGATGGACTATGGACATCAAGTAATGACAAGAGCTCAGATGGCCACCAGCCAAGTAAGCTAAAAAAGGTTCCTTGGTAGAAACCTATTCTGACCCTAGGCCGACCAGTCTTTGCTCTTTTTCCTAAATGCTGCATGCTTAGCGCAGAAGCAGCATATACCAATTTTAATGTCTTTGGTTTGACCCGGCTGGGGATAGTATATAAATGGATAAAATGCATTAAATTTATTTATTGTAGAAATAAGAGATTCCTTGCCAGCATCCTGTATAGACAAGCTTACTACTAACGATATCTATGAAAATGAAAAAATATGGGGTAAATGTCAGAGACTGCACTCCAACCACGAGTAAAACATGATTTAACAAATCTAGTGGCCTAAGCTTACTGTCATTTTAATTAGTTGCAGAGATTGTACAGAAACTAGAGGTTCTTGTATAGCAAAGCTTACTACCATCTTCCATAACTAGTTGGAGAGATAAGAGAAACAAGAGCTAGTTAGAAGTTAGTATGGCTAAGCTTAATGTTATCTTGATTGGCAACAGAGAGAAATAGTACAATCCTGGCAGGAAACAATATAGCTAAGCTTACTGCTGATTTTTTTTGGTTGATACAAGCCTTTCTACTGATTTTGAGTCTCTTTGGATGAATAGCTTGCTTAGGGCTGGTATTGTCTGCAACCACATTTGACTGCTTAGCATAATCAATACATTTCATTCAGAAAATACTTGTATTTATACATAAACAGATCTATGTGGAATAGGATATCATGATATCTGAATTATTATTCAAAAGTCAATTTTGTTCTAATTCTCAATATTATTCTGAGTGGTTTCCATACTATTTAGTACACAAGGTCCTGGAAAGGCTAATTCCGATAAGAATCCACTTAGGATCACTTTTAACAATACCGGTAAGTACAGCAAAAAAGATTGTCACAGTTTTCATTTTACAACATTGCTGGTTTTTAACAAGTAGAAGGGATTGCCAGTAGTATCTAAGAATTATTCTCATTTACAAAAGTTAGTTGAATTTGGGCAAGATTTTGAAATTGATTTTGTGAAGAGGGCAAAATGTAGACTGACACAATTTAGATAAAGAACACTTAAGTTTTTCAAGAAGTTTAAAATAGCAATTATATTTGAATACCCTTATTATTAAAAGCCAACTGTATGAGCATTTAAGTCATATGAGTAGGAAAGGGAGAGAACTCTCATTTAGACAATCTGCTCACAGTTTTTTTACTCTTATGGATCTCTAAAGACCAGTAACAATTTTCTAATTGACAAAACGCAATATTGACTGTGATTCAAGTAGCCTTAAGCGATTTATAAACATTTACAACATTTTAAATGCATAAATATGCACTTTACATCAAAACATTACTATATAATTGTAAATCATTTAAGAATCCAGACAAACTAAAATTGATGTACAGAAAAAAAATCTATAAAGGACAGTTGAATATGAAACCTTTAAGTACCAGAGACATGATGGAAAGGTATTCAAGTCTCATTGATAAGTATTATCAAAACTGTCCAGAAATTCTAACAGACTGTAGGTGAAACTATGCAGAATATATACAAATACATCTTGGGAGGGATAAAGTCCCTTGTTTGTACAGATTACACATTTCACTGACGACTGCCTGAAGCAAGAAATCAACAACACGATTTTCTCTAAATCTGCAGAAATGTAATGTATTGTTATTTTAATAACATATGTTTTATTCATTGTTTTACAGTTCTTGTCTTTTAACATTTATATTAATTAAAGAATACAAGGTAATTAACAAAGCCATTCTTTTCTACTTATGCTTGATAAATACTAAAGGTCAACTACAATGTACATCAACTTATTAAATTTCAAAAAAAAAACTTTATATCTGTACTGGCTATACAGTCCTCTTTCACGAGTATCTAGCTTATCAAATATCCAAAGATTTGTCACGTTGATTGGAAATTCTTCAGAATTTTGGAAGCAAACAAAATGATGCTAATTTATTTACTATTGTTATTTTAATCAGTTTCTGTAGTGTTTTTTAAACAAGTTTTAAAGGAAACTTGGTTTAGTTCCAAATCATTGCAAAATTTTTTAAAGAACTACAAATAAATTTAATGAAGCCTCTGTCTTTGATGTAGAATTAAGCATGGTTTCACATATTGATATTAACAAAAAAGGTCCCCAGCGGGTCCAGGGCATAGCCCTGGTAGGGGGACCAGGGGGGCCAAGCCCCCCGAAAGCTGACAGGTTTTCAGTATTATTGAAGCTTTTCCTGGCCGCAAATATGAAGCATTTTCCTCTTTCTCTCTCTCTC
>JAULBM010072980.1:0-10029 GCA_032357055.1 Geukensia granosissima | reverse complement strand
GTTCAAATCGGACCAGTGGTTTCAAAGTTGCGGAATGACGGAATGACGGAATGACGGAACTGCGAATTCTATAGTCCATCGCTTTCGCGAAAGGCGGGGGACAAAAAAACCCATTAAAATCGGATGAAAAAAATCTCCCGTCTCCTGCATTTTTTAAACTCTTTGACCCCTTTTAAAAAAACGGTTAACTTTACAAAAAATATTGGAGTACCTTTTGTTGCATATTTCAAAAGGAATCATTTAAAAACCCATCAAAATTGGATGAGAAGTAAAAAGTTTCAAAATTAGGGCGTGGCCATTTTTGGACACCCTTTATCTCAATAACTGTAATAGATAGGTCATGACGCTTGTAGCCTATTATGTTGAATTTTTCATGAGGAATACAATGAAAAAAAAATCATAAATCAAAATTGGACAAAAAATAAAAAACTGACATTTGAAAATTGAAAAATCCTCTTTTGGACCCTCCTTAAAAACGGTCAAGGCTGGATCACCCAAAATCAATCCCAACCTGTATTTTATATAGGGTATCATTGTGTTAAAATTTGAAACGAATCCAAATAATAGAACTAAAGTTATTGAACGGAAACCTAACTGTCTACGAACGCCGACATGCCCATAACATAATACGACCACAAAATTTTTGCGGTCGTATAAAAATCAATGTTCCCAAATATTAAAAGAATCGGTTTATTGTAACATAAGTTCAACATATTTACAGACACCAAAGACAACAGCAATATGACATAATACGACAGCAATTTTTTTTGTGGTCGAATAAAACACATAATGAACAACTTGTCGTCTGATATTCGCAAGCGTGGATAGATGTGAAATAGAGATCGGTACCTCGGCAGGAGATGGTGATATTTTCCGAGTAATGTTCGGTCTCAAAAATTTTGTTGCTAAGCAAAAACTATCACATGTTGCTAGGGATTGGTGGAATAAAACAAAAACACTGTAAAATACCACATTCTAAGGCACCAATGAATTAACTGGATTAAATAAGAATTTTGCATAATGTATAATAATTGAAATGGCACAAGCAAATACTCAAAACGTTATGTAGTCAGTAATAATTAAAATAAAAGTATTGTCAGGAAAGTGGATAATAAAGACAAACGATTATAGATTATTTCCCTTTAATTTATTTCGCTGGTAACACCGCTTGTTACTAAACCCATACATAATTATATTATGTATAAGTATCAATTCACAATTTTAGTATCGTGCTTGAGTTGTATACTCCTAATTATTCTCGGATACTGTTATGTATAATTAAACGATACAATATACATCTTTCCAATATTGGTATTTGTAAATTTCACTGATTTTTATTATTTTTATATTTGGCTTGTAAGCGTCCTTCATCACGTTATGAACTGTATATTCAGAGGCGGATCCAGACTTCTGAAAAAGGGACCCATTTTTTTGTGGACCTCTTATTTCATCAATTTTCTCGATTTCTAATGGACTTTATCCCAAACATTTTATTTTTTTATCATTTTTTTTTTCGTTTCAAAGGCGGTGGTGGAAACCCCTGCCCCCATTAGATTCGCCCTTGATATCATTTGGTCTAAGGCTAGAAATTTACAAAGTTCTGCTGATTGTCCTATTTTTGGTTCAAAGCTTGTCTGATGAAGGTTAGTCTAGAAAGCTCTATAAACGCCGCCAAATTTGGCATATACGCATGGCAGATGTGAACCCTGTCTTTCTGGCATATATTCCATTTCGGACGTTTAAATATTAATTAAAATAGAAAAAGAAGATGAGATACAATTTTCCATAGAACAGTCATCCACAACGTGTAGGTCTCAAACTTTTTAGGTTACCCAAAGGTCTTCAATAATGGACGCATGTCTATACCATAGGCAAACTGTAAAAGGCCACAAAATATATTTGATGATATTCAATGATTATAACAACCGGCCAAATAAGTAAACAGTTAAAAAAAGATACACTCAAACATAAAAACACAATATTGTTTAACTTAAAACAGAAATTAAAAAGAATAAGCAAAGAGTGTTTTTAAACTCAGATGAATGTTACATCAATTAACGTTGTGGCAGAGAATAAAGGGCAAATTTAGAATGTACAATTTTGTGAAAAGATGATAAACGACTGAGCAAATAAACAGACAAAATATAAATTGATACATGCGCTGGACATGCTGGATGTTTCCGTTATCGGCCAAATTATTTTTTCAAGAGGAAACATTCGGGGGAAGTTTTTATTGAAGGTCTTACCTGGCAAAATATTTTTTCGGCCAAAAAAGCAAATTAAAACTACTCTTTAGTGAAAAGACGCATTTCTTAACTTATTAACGATGTTCTTCCGGTGGACTTTTTTCAGGAAAGATATGAAAATAAGCAAAATGTCAGAAAGCGTTCAAATATAATTTAATAGAAACATTCTCTTTAGTCAATGTGTATATAAAGTATAGAAAACTTAAGCTTTTCATTGTATAGCAGAAAATTATTCCATGAATAACTTTAGAGTGCAGTATTATCATATTGCACAATTGCAAGAGAAAGCTTCAGGAAACCGAAGGATGGGAACAGTTCAGCATTGTAAAAGTGACGTAAATGCAGTTGTAAGAGATTTTCAAAGCTTAGGAATATAATAAAAGGATTATTGTACAAATATATATATATATATAATAAGTTTTCTTTTATTTATTTTACCGCACGCGATAGACATCTGCTTCCCAATTTGATTTATTTGGATGTGAGTTTTTTTTTATGTTTGGATCTTTTTGAATCCATTGTTGTTGAAGAGAAGTTACTCATTGAAATATGTATACACAAAGCGAAGTTCATAACAGTTATTCCACATTGGTAAACATGTATTTTATCCCTCGTAGAATATTTATTGCACTGGCAAGCTTTTTCAATACAGAATAATGGTTGTCCCATATTTATCCGATAGTCGTAAAATACAATAAATCAACTTACTCGGTATAGTGTAACCAGTCCTCAATAGATTCAGGTAGATCTTTATTTCTAGTCTCTGGCAAATAAATTGAAATAATTCCTGCCAATAAAGACGATACCCCAAATATCACAAGAGGGAGGGTCCTGCCAAAATCACCTTCAATGTGCAAAACCTGGAAACAAAATTCAGATTCACTCAGGAGTAACAAATACACTACAAAGATCCATGTCATGAAATTATAAATTTTAAATTTGATCAGATTTTTAATCCGGTGACCAGATGTTGATATATCACAACTGATGATAGTTCAAATATCAAGAATTCATTATAGTTTATTCTATTGATATTTCATAATTTACAAAAATGCGTATACCTACCATATTTACAATGTAAGGCGCCGCCATCCCACCGACCCTTGCAAAAAATGTCCCAATACCTAATGCAGTATTTCGTATAACAGTTGGAAATATTTCCCCCGAGTACAGGAACAAAACAGCAAAACCTGATGACGCACCAATTTTCCCGATTGTTGCTAATAAAACTGTTAACCATTGAAAATCTGAAAAAACCGAATCGTTCAAAACAGTTAGTTATAGTCCATCTGACAGCTAGGAAATAGGGAAAATAATCCATAAAAAATTCAGAATCATCCTTAATTTAAAGAAGGAGTACCCATTTTAATTGTATTAAATAATACCTATCTAGACTGAATTTAGAACTGCATACTTAAATTTTCCAAATTTATTTAACATTGGTAATTTTGTATCTTGAAACCACTTGGTCGATTCCTCTGTTGGTGGAACATTTGTCCTCGAGGGTAGTTACCTGCCCAGTTGTAAGACTTGTCTGACATGAAATTAATCAAACAATTAATGTTTAACAGAGACTGCTGCAATTTGCTGCATATACTAAAATTCCAAAACACTGAAGTTAGAGAAAGGCCTCGAAAAGTAATGCTATATTTGCTATATTTGAATCTTAAACTTCCTATGTTTTGGTTCTAATGCTACTTAAGAGGAAACTCCATGAAATATACATATAGTATACATAAATTTTCCATAATTATTTAACATAGGTTATTTTGTATTTTACAAGCAAAGTTTGTCGATTAAGTCTCTTATAAGGCTTATTAGTAAAATTTGTTCATTGTCCCCTTACTTTCAGTTATTTTATCAAACATTAAAAAACGGGCTTCAGAATTACTGTGAAATAAGCTATTCTATAGGTGACGTGAATGGAATGTGGATTCTAAAAAAGTTCAAAGATCTGATAGAAACATCAAAACCAGGTCCCTTTCCTCATGCAGCAATATCAAAACATTTGATATTTCAACCCTATATAACAGTTTTCCCCATTCAAATCTCAAAGAATAATTAAAAGCTTTGGTTTTCACGTTGGTTTTGTTTAAAAAGATGAAAAACACAGGTACAAATATTTGGTTCTACGAAAGGACAAACCTTGTTGTGTTAGTAACCATTTTGATTCCAACGAAAAGTACTCTGAAGATAACATTTGCAAGAATGCTAGATTTCTTGTTTTACATCATTTTTATAATGCTTGGGGACGTGTGTTTCAACAGATTGTCGGCATTCCAATGGGGACCAACTGTGCATCCCTTCTCACCAATATATTCCTTCATTCGTATGAAGCTGACTTCATGCAGAGCCTTTTGCAGAGAATCTTTTGGTTTATCGTTCCGCTGTATATATGAAGTTCTTTCACTGAATAATTCTAAATTTGGTGACTTTGATGACCACACCTATCCCACTGAACTTGACATTATTGTAGAAGGATACTACAGAAACAGAAAAAGCTGCTTCATACCTTGACTTACACCTAAAAATTGACATTAAGGGCAGGTCAAGAACAAAAATTTACGACAAGAGAGATGACTTTTACTTTCCCATTGTTAACTGTCTTTTCATGTCTAATATATTACAGCCGCACCTGCATACGGAGTGTATATTTCTCAGTTGACACGTTACTGCAAGGCACGTGCTTCCTATCAGTATTTTATTGACTGAGGATTGCAGCTGACTAGAAAGCTACTGAACCAAGGGTTTCTCAAGAAAAGTTTAAAGTCATCACTACTGAAAATTTTCGTACGCCATCATTATTTGGTTGACCGATACGAAATATCCATTTCACAACTGACAATGGATATCTTCCCAACGTCGTGACAACAAATCCGTTCTAATACCGGTTGTAATTAACACCGATTGCGACACACACCGGCTTTGTCTACTGAGTAACACGACGGTTGACGCTTGTGGGACAGGAGCTGCTTACCCTTCCGGAGCACCTGAATTCATCCTAGTTTTTGTAGAGTTTATTGTAACTCTAGCTTTAGTTTTCAGTGTAATGTTGTGCTCTATATGTTTGTCGTCTTTCTTTCTTACGATTTCTATCTGACCCTTTTGTATCTTTGAATTCTTCTTTTAATAGAAGCAATCAACAGCCAGTTATTTACTATGATGTCACTGTTGTCCTTTACAAATAACCATATAAGGAGTTTGTTTACAACATAGTAATTGAAAGAAATACATGTCCAGGTGAAAACCAATGATTATATTAACCCCCCAGTTTAAAAGTACACTTGACCTTGGAATGAAAACCTTACTTCAATTCTAAATAGCAACCATACACACAAAAAAGCTTTTGTAAATCGAGTATTTCAAAGATAAAAACCCTCCCCGTTTCTTCGTGGTCAAAGTTGAAAATTAAATAATAATTAAAAAAATAAGACACATGACAGTTAAAGAATCACGGTTAGTACTATATCAGAAACGTATGATTTATTCCAAAAAAGTACCTGAAAATTAATAATTTCAAAATTAGAAACAGATATAGGTAACTTTGTTAGAAGCACATTACCTATTCCTAAGTAGATAACAGGAATTGATGTTGCTAAACATGCTACTCCACTAATCACGATGGATGCTATGAAGACTGGCTTTCGTCCGATTTTATGAAGAAATGCTATACATCCTGCGAAACCAATTACTTCAGCTAAACTCTGCATAAAAAAATTGAGGTAGATATTTCCTCCAAGGTTTCCTACATTCATACCTAGTCCATAAAATACCATGCTTGTCATCATCCTTAAATATAAGAATGAGAAGTGTGAAAACTAATATTAAGGCCACTCCAAATTAATTACTAGTTCTTCGGATTTGCTCTCTCCTAAAATCAGAGATTCAAAAGTTCCAAAAAACTTTACTCGCTTAACTTTTTATCTTATTTTTGAAAATTTTCATCAATTTTCCTATATATTTAAATAAAAAATATTCCCACTAGCTCCTAAAATATACCAAAAGGATGAAAAAAATTATAAACTGCTCTTTCCGCATCAATTTTGAAACTTTTGCTTCATATTTTACCATTTTCAGAAAAAAATTAAAATCTTTGCTCGCTCGCGCTTAATTTTATCATAAAAAATCCAAAGAACTAGAAATTAATTTGAAGTGGCCTAAGGGACAAAAATAAAATGCAGTTAATTTAGTGTCAGACACATGATAACTGAGACAAAGAACCAATTAATTAGGTTTCAGTGATTGACATTAAATATACCAGTATCTGATCAGCAAAACAAGCCGACCTCATGCAATCCACAATTTAAATCAGAAGATATTTGAAGAAGCGATGCAAGTGAAAACGTGATAAAATTATCAAATTCGTACATCTTTTTCATAAAAAGTCACAAAATAACGTCTTTATAAAAAAAGATATCCCAGCGAACTAGAAATTAAGGAGACCACAGACAAAAAAAATATTTGCTTCATACCTAGATTTATTCCTCGAAAATGACCAAGAAGGAAAACTTGATTCTAAGATTAACGACGGGATGACTCCAACTTCCCTATTGTAAGCCCCCCCCCCCCCCCCCCCCCCTTATTGATGTGGCAATATTTCTACTTTCTATGCTTCGGGCTTCGCAGTTGATGCGATACTTTCGTGTCTATCCCAAGTATCAGGATTTTCTGAAGAGAGCATTGCTATTTTCGCATAAAAAAGTTCAAGGATACATCAGAGCAAGGTTGAAACCCCCCTCTGCAATTATATGGTGGCCATCATGAATTGGTTGGTCCATATGGTATCAGTGCATCTCAACTAGTTATGGATCTGTTACCAGCAATACAACAGTAAGTTGACCTCATTTCGGATTAACGTTAACCCGGATTAGAGTTTAAGGATTCCACAATGGCTGTTTTGTTCAAGACAGGGGATGATTAGCCTTCATGATACCTGATCCTACTCTTTGTTTATATAAGAGTTCGTGTGATTCCTTCCGGATTTGACACAAATTGACACTCCCGATTTTGTCATCGTGATTTGACACTAATTGCGACATTGAGGATTCCACGATGGGTGCTGCGCGCTTAACAGGGGACGCTTTTCCTTTCTGAGCACCTAATTCGGCTCCTGTATTGTAAAGGAGTTCGTGGATTCCAAGCCTTTGCTCCTTTTGTTTTCATTTTATCTTTACGTTTCTTTAAATTTTGTCATGTCCTTTTGAAATATTCACTTTTGATCTCTCACATGAGTATTCTACTCTAGATTCATCATATGGTAAGGCGCATATACAGATTTTTCATTTAAACTGAATTCATCTTTTACATAATTTTGGCATATTTTTTTCCAGTTTATGGTACTTACCAATTATACATTATTATGATACATTCTAACATTAGTTTCGGGTGCCGAAAAATGTTACAAATTGGTACGGTATTGCTTGCTTCTAAACAATGTTTTTCAAATAAATTGTGTGGAAGTGTTGTTTTGTTAAGTCTTGCTGTCCTCTGTAAGATCTGTTCGGCCTCTCTTGATCTACCTTTTATCAATAACCAACGTGGAGATTCTGGAAGTATCCTTAAATAAAACATTATGAAGTGTAGGTGCAAATAGTAACCACGGTAACGGCTTTATACGAGTTTTCCTCTGACTTCATTACATCTTGGAAAAGCAGATTGTCAAATGTTTCCAAATTTAGAGAAATAATGCTTATCTTGAAGATTTATTGTCAAAAAGCTTTGATAATCCAGATGGATAAAATAATAATACTTGAAATTACTGTTTAGTTGCTGTTTTTTTACACTTTGCTCATTTGTAAACAGATTATTCTTTGTATTAAAAAGGAAAAAACCTTAAAACCCAAATGCTAATTTTTTCTGTAATTTATTAAATACGTACGGTGAAAAAAAAATAAAGAAATAAAGATATTTATATTTCCTTTTACATTCAAGAATAAGTTTGATGTCGGTTCTGATCGGCTTTCGTTTCAAAATTTGGAAAAACAAACGCTTCCAACTGTTGCTTTTTATGATGTAAAACTTCATTTTGCAGGAAGTTTTGCTGGTTCTTCTTGTTTTGTTCATGATGTAGACAACTTAGTCAAGGCTTTAAATCAATTTTGAATCAATCACCGATTTAACCCCACCACATAATTATATGCCTGTCACAAGCCAGGAACCTGTAGTCCACTTCACGTGGTTGTTATTATAAATTGTTATTTGTTAACCATTTTTTCAAAAGATTAGATCGATTGTGAATATATGAATAGCTTCATAGTTTGTATTTCAGAACCTTTTACAGCTTCCGTTATGGTATGGACTCTGGTTCATTATTGAATGTCTTAATGGGATCTGTCGAAGTTAAAGTTTGACTGTCATTTGGTGGATGGCTGTCTCACGGACAAACATGCCACATCTCCTATTTTTATATTTACAAACTTCTGTTAAAATGATTTGAAATTCCAAATTAATATCAATGAGCAAAATATGGACTCTTGGACCAAATCGTTTAAGCGAGGTAAAGGATAATGTCTAATGTTATGTGTATGTGTCATTCCGTACAATAATAAGGATGTCGTGAAATTTGAATGATTATTTATTCTTTAATGCCAATTTATTTTGTTGAGTCCTCTACTTGAATTGTCAAGTCCGTGCGAAAGATGTGACTGAAATATTGTTAAAAGTGGCGTTAAAACACCATCAAACAAAATCTATTTCAAATATTTACTTACCAAATATAAATCAGAAACAGAAATGGTGGTATAGCCACTACCAGGTTAAGGTATTTCCAATGTCGTATGAAATAGGCTAAAAGAGCCAGCAAAATTTCACCAGATGCCCAGAAGAACTCAAAGATAATACCAGCCCATATTCGTTTCTGCGGTCCAACTAATTCAACACCTGTATGATATAAAGTAAAATGCTATATAAACAGAAAGGCATCCCTATGTTCATAGCAAAAATGACATGATTTGACCCGTGGGTCGTGACGATACCACCACAAATAAGACAGTTTATAAATGAACCTGCAGAGCTCTACAATAAGGCTTGTCCTGTTGTCCGGGGCAAGTGCATTTTGATGTCGGATAAGCCAATCATACTTTTTGCTTGTCCGAAAAGACAAGTCCCAAGAGGTCGACATTATTTGTTGTTTACAATATTGAATATAAAAAGATTGTCGTATATTGTAAACGTCGAGCTTACAGCAAAGATCCTATGAAACAGACTTTGCAATACACTATAGAAAACACTTATTTTTTTTTTTTAGAATATACTGCTTTACTACAGAGAAAAGGAAGTCACATTTAGTAAAACTATATGTTAACAACTTGGTATTTTGTTCGGACAAGTCAATAATGCATTCTGACAAGGAAAAGTTATTCATCACTTTTCCAATAGACAAGTGCTTACAAAAGTAATTGTAGAGCCCTGTCCTGTCGATCGTCGTTTGAAATGGTACCCATTAATTGTTAAGACACATGACTGGCTTCTATATATGAACACAAGGGCTTAAATCTCAGAGCTACCCATATGACTGATGGAGGAGAGTGTCTAGTTAGTTCTGTTAGGTTATAATACAGAAAGTCAGATCGTTTGGAGAATTCCATATGCATAGTTCATGCCAGTAAAAGACGCAATATTCGACTATGCATTTACTACCGAGAACAATTATAAGTCACTGTCCATACGGCGTGAGTTCGCGCCTGGGTTTGTACTATACAAAAACAGGTTGCGTTTAACTCGCATCGCACGTGATATGGTTTGTCAGTTACCTGCCCAAGGTCGGTGGTTCTCTCCGGGTACT
>JAULBM010072969.1:0-10029 GCA_032357055.1 Geukensia granosissima | reverse complement strand
CCCCTTAAGCAGGGGTTCTACCTGCAGGCGGAGAAACCGAACGGCCTATTTCTATACCCCGGCCGCCCTCGGGGGTTCTTTTGACTGTTAACAAACGAGGACAAGACTCATTTATTGTACCACTTCAAATCCCGACACAGATTTCTCCTGATGGGAAACGATATAATATAAAAGGAAAACACGTAACGTACATGTTTTGGGAATTTGAAGTGAAAATGTCACCTGTTTCTGGAACGCAACTCTTTGACATCCGATTTCAAAAAAAAAATCGCTTACGAAAAAAGGATACAGGAGCTTACGTCAGATTATTTAGGAATCAAACCTGTAGAATACACAGCAAATCTTCTTTACAACACTTATGCATTTTGCATTTTCGAACTCAACACGGGAATTCCTGTACGTCGTGACCATGGGTACTACGGAACATTTCATCGGTTTTATGAGGGAATGGCCAGTGTTGTATTGATCGTAAGGCCTATTCTTACAGCCGGAAATTATGATTATATTGTAGATTATATTTTTTATCAAACCGGAGCCATTGAAGTTAAAGTAAGTGCCACTGGCGTATTAATAGGATCATTCTACAACCAGCCTAATCAATATGGTTTTCAACGAAATGACAATCTTATGGGGCCGATTCATCACCACTTGTATAATTTTAAAGTTGACTTTGACATTAAAGGCACTTTGAACAAGTCTTGATATCAAACAATACATCATATCTACTGAAGAAATGCCGTCAAAGCTAATAAGCATTTTCATGTAAAATTTGTGAAAGATTTTAAGTCAGGTAAAAAAGAAGCAGCATTCAATTTTGACTTTGATAATGCCAAACTTTCAAGCTTATCAAATAATGATTCTATTGATAAATTTGGCAACACACAAGGATTCAGAATTGTAAACAAAGGGATGTCTAATAACCTACGACCGTCAACAGAAGGCTTTCAGCCCGCTATAAGCTGGTCACAATTCCAAGTGGCAGTAACAAAATACAAAGACGACGAACAAAACAGCAGCTCTTTTTATGCGAAATTTGATTCTGGTGCTCCTGTGGTTAATTTCCAAAACTTTGTAGAAGACGACGAGGAATAGGATTTAGATGATTTTAGACTTAAATATGTAAACGTTTTGAATTATTCTAAATCCTTCAAGCTTAAAATAAATTTCAAAAAGATATTGTTTTTCTTGATATAAGTAACAAGAAGTCTTTACGTCATGTCATAATTTCCACTTACAATGGCTGTTTAACAAAATTAAGTTTTCTGTTACATGTAAACTTTTAATTTACTTTAAATCTGTCAGGCTTTAAATAAAATATCAAAAGATCTGCTTTTTTCTTAATACAAGTAACAAGAGGTCTTTATGACATGCCATAATTACCACTTACAATGGATGGTGTGCATACTCTGCATTACATTCGAGGAAGTCGATTTTCTCATTGCACATCGCATGATAATTTTACAAACATGGTTTATTGGCATACTAATGAATTCAGATATCAGTTGGGGAATGTCTTTTCTCCGATTTCCTAAATGGACATGATTAATCTAACGAACTAACCCTCAGATATTAATTAAAAGTGCTACGGGTTCTATCAAATGAAATCATTGAAGGATCTATGCTGAAATACAATGATCAATTTACTGTATTTACATTTAATGTTGTTTTCATTCCCAAGAGTAGACAACTACTTTGTGGATAGTCTAATTAAGATTTTATCAAAGTCTCCTGATATGTATGACGAGATATTCGTTTATTTGATAGTTTTAGCTTTAATATAGGAACAATAAAAAACGCGATGGAACAAAATTAACAGGAAGTATTATTCTATACAGATTGTATTTAGGTGGCATTTATAATTATGCTTTATTATCTAAAAAACATTTTAAATGAAAAACCAATATTCTACATAAACAAATATTTACAAAGACTAATTCTGTTTAAAAACAAGGAATTTGCAGATAAAGTGCGAAAAATCCGTTTTTGGCAAATTTATGAAAAGGTATCAGATTTATTTTGCTGCTTGCTTCGTGAAATGTCCAGCCCACCTTATATAACATGTTTTAGACTTATTATTCACAATGCTTTGTGTCTATATTATTATTATTATTGATTGGATTTCCTTTACAAAAATATTAAAAAAAAACAAATAACCATGCAGTAACAGAAATCGATGAATGCATATTAAAAATCTATACAGGTTTTAAAAAAACAACAGTCAACACAATACAAAAACATAATCACACATCAACAGAAAGGTGAAAAATAACCGAAACCTCAACTTTCATACAAATGACGACGGGAAAGGTCAACAGTAACTCCACCTTAACTTTATACAGAGGACGGCAGGAAGGGTAATCAGTAAATGAAACCATGATTTTCATAGAAATTACGACTAAAAAGCACAACATTTACCGAAACCAAACTTATACACATAGGAAACGTAAAAAATCGAAACATCTACTTTCATACAGACGACGGCTGTAAAGGTCATCACTAACCGACTTAAAAATTTAAAAAAAATCTAGACAGTTTTTGAACCGGAAGTTTTAAGTGATCGTCATCATTTGATTGATCGGTATGAAATATCCATTTCACAGATGACCATGGATATCTTCCTACTGTCATGAATACAAATCTGTTCCTATACCGGTTGTGACCAACATCGGTTGTGACAATTCACCGGCTTTGACTACTGAGTAACACGACGGGAGCCACTATTTGAGCAGGGGTTGCTTACCCTTCCGGAGCGCCTGAACTCACCCTGATTTTGAAGGGTTCGTATTCCTCCAGCTTTAGTTTTCAGTGTAGTGTTGTGTGTACAATGTTTGTCTTTCGTTTCAATTTGTTGGCCATGGTCTTTTCTGTCTTCCGGCTTAACAATTTCTGTCAGCCCATTTGGTATCTTCGAATTCCGTTTATACAGAGGACGGCGAAAAAGTTCAACAACAACCGAAATATCATTTCTCAGAGAGGACGACCGGAAAGGCCAAAAGATAAAAAAATAGAAAATAAAGCAAAATAACCGAAATATTATGTTTATACAGAGGCCGGCGGAAAAGCTCAACAATAACCAAAACATCAACTTACATATACCAGATGACCAGATAGGTCAATAATTACATGCTTTACAATAAAATCACTACACATTATCCGAAAGATAATGGGGAAAGGTCAGAATTACCATGCCTTATACTAATTAACAACGACCCTCCCAAAAAAGCTGAATTCTTCACCAACAGGCACGTGCCAACAGGTCAAAGCATAACAGTTCGCATAAGAGTGGTGAGTCCTGAAAAAGATCAATAGGTTCTTTAACGAGTGAATATTATATATATGACAGAGTGACACGTAAATACAAATGTGTAAAAATATAACTAAAAATATATATGTATATAAAAATCAGGAATGATAGTTTCTATTTGGAACATAAAACTGCGGTGGGGTTGAACGATTTTTTGGGTCATAACCATCTCCTTTTTTGAAACAACAAATAAAACATTTTTAAGTACGTTAAATGATTATCTCATTGTGTAAACGAGTTTATATAAATATTCCAGCAATAACTGTCACACATTGCCTCACATTAATATATAAAGTAAAAATGTAAAATAAACAAAAGTCAACCACAGGTCATTATCAAGATTAATGCAGAAATTATTCAAGCATGAAAAGGATTCAGTGGATATATTATGAGTATTTAATCACCAGTGGGAAGGCCATGATAGGATAATAGTAATTCAACAAGACTTCAATGACTGTTTCAACATTTTCTGTTTTTTATTCATTTTGCAATCGACAGAAAATGAAATAGGACGCATTTAATAGTCTGAGTATTCTCATTAAAATACATCCATACACGAAAATACCATTTTGAGCTTCAGAATTAATGAGCAAATAACAATTATCTCTCAACAATTTCTTAAAATGTCATGGAGTTAATGGCTACCTACAAGTTGCAATAAAAACGATCTTAGTCTTTCAACAATATGTAAATTGAAGCAAAAATCTATAATATCTTGAATTCTATATTAAAACCACATCTATCAATTGTTTTAACAGACGACTTCATTACCAAGCACAATAGGTAAATGATATTTGTATCCTGTTCATTTCTGTGTATTGAATTTGTATAAAATTTATAATCGAGAAATATGAGCGCAGTCATCTTTTTTGTCAAAGTGCTGGTAGATTATAGATATATTAAGCAATATTGAAAATGTTATATCGGAAATATTTGCTTTAAACCTATGTTGGCTGGATAAGAGGATTAAGCTTTTTTTGTACATTGACAAGTTCGTGAGTAACCAAACTTTGAATTCCTTTGAGTTTAATTTAGTTAGAAGAATAGAACTTAAACTGGATTTTTCAATAGCTACTTTCTGTTGCTGTGAAACATCCGGATGTTTGGATATTTGTAGACATGAGCATACAGAAGAAAAATACAGGTTTGTGCAGCTAAATCATACTCAATGCAACGCTTGAATTAAAAATATAGGGAGTAATTGTATTCTAGTTTTTTCTAAAATATGTTGCCTGTGTATTTCTCGGCATTAATGTTTTTCGTTACATAAATTATGGAGCTAGGGTATGCACCTAATTCCTCAAAACTACCCAAGTCCAGTAATAACTGGAATAAAAAAGAAAAGCAATCTGTAAACGTTATAATTGTTTTTTATAATAAAAGACAAGTCAGAAACAGATATAGTACACAATTGACATTATTATCAGGCAACTGTTCAATTTCTATCTCAAATAATAATCGAAACAAATTTATAAAGCAATATCATAGATCACTTAATAAAGTATTTTAATGGAAGACCACTTGGCGTTGTCTGGATTTGTGGCGACAGTCACTAGCCTGATGACAAAAGGCAGACAATGTTTGGAGGACCCTGCATAGCTTCAAAAGATATATTGGCTTCACAAAGTCAACCCAAATTCCTTTTTAACAAAAATCAATTAGGAGTTAACCTTTGTTGCGTCAGAATTTGGAAACAGAGTTGAACAGTGCCTGAAAAATTACAATTAATGTAAGAAGTTAACAGAAAATAATGTAGATTTTTGGCATACCCATAATAAATCTTCAATTATAAAAACAAGAATTAATCACTGCAAACAACTCAAGTTTGGACATTCACTTATTATGATAAAGGTAGTACCCAATTAAGTGGACGAATACTATATTTAAATGAATAGTCATCTTTTATCAAACAGATTGCTGACAAATTAAAAAGAAAAAAAAAACCAACTATTTTTATTGTCTTAATTTCACTACGTACGAAGGGCTTTTAATTAACCTTCATCAGGTACATTTGGAGCAATTATTGGAAAATAGGGCATTAAGTGCAGAAGGAGAGCCATCCATCCCGTTTTACAGAAATTCTATGCTCAGAGTGATTGGATCAAGTAACTTGACACAGATTAAAAATTTTAGAATTAACAATGTTGGAAAGATATAAACTTTATATTTCCAACATACATTCCACTACTAATATACTTAATTTAAAAAAAAATCTTAAGTCTAAAATTGATCGTAGGTGTAGAAACTTCAAAGGAAAACTCATTTTGAAGTCTTCATTTGCGACAGAAATTACACTTGCGTCATTTTATGAAATTGACAGCTGGTACTTGCGCACTTTATGTGCCAAATGTGCACAAAATACCTTTTTTGATAAAATGTTCCTTTTTTGCTCTTTATTCAAGTATATTTTGAACAAGGAAAAAATTAACACACGCATGAAGCAACAATACTTATTTTCGAAAGATAAAATCCATCCTCCCAAGTCAGAGTTTTTCTTATTCCACCTCAAACCCCTAACGTAAGTCATTGATTATTATATGCGAAAAGTTATTGTCGCCATCTTGCGTATGATCACAATATGACTTCCCTTTCGGAGCACCTGAACTCACCCCGGTTTTTATAAGTTCGTGTTACTCCAGCTTTAGTTTTCAGTGAAGTGTTGTGTGTTTTATGTTTGTCTTTCATTTCATTTTGTTGGACATGGTCTTGTCTGTCTTCCGACTGAACGATTTTTGTCTGCCCCTTTGCTATCTTCGAAATCCTTTTCACATGCCAATGTGATCGCATGTATCTGAATGCGGTTGATAATGGCGATCCAGTACCAGCGATCGTTGTTTCAATGCAGTGTGTGAATAAGTAAGTTAACTGGTTTCCAAATGGAAGCAATAAATTGTTTAAACAGGAAAATATGTTTTGTACCTCAAA
Organism: Geukensia granosissima; assembly: GCA_032357055.1. Classification (NCBI taxonomy): domain Eukaryota; kingdom Metazoa; phylum Mollusca; class Bivalvia; order Mytilida; family Mytilidae; genus Geukensia; species Geukensia granosissima. The sequence continues at coordinate 3,800 of JAULBM010072969.1, read as the reverse complement.
CTCTTTCGGTTGTAAATATTCTTTTAGTTGTACTCGTGGTTATAAATGTTCTAGAAAAAAAAAACACGCATTATCACCGTTTTAAATTGGCGCATCTTTAGAAGAGAAAACCCAATAGAAACGCGTTGTGATGGCAGATATTAGTTAATAAATGAAGTCAATGGTTTAAGGTAGAAGACGTTGACTCAAAACTCCCTGACTTGTTAGGATGAGTGGAATTGGGCACCGTATTTGTATTCGGACACCACTCTTTTTCAGGTTATGGTATGGGTTTTTAACAGGGAGTTGTATTCCAACCTTGTTGAAGGCATTGTTGTAACCTCTTTTCTCGTGGTTGAAAACCAGTCTATCTGGGATTTACCCCATACATGTAACTACGCATTTCAAACTTATATTTAAAAATTTTGTCGTTTCTTGTGCGATATCAACATTTCCTGATATGATATGTTTCCTGGCCATTCGGTTTTCTTTCATTTCCTCTTAGAAAAAAACAGGAAAAAACCACCCCATATCTACCGATTACTGTTTTCAGCTAGTTTGGTGTAATAGACCAAGAAAGTAATTTTTAATGACATCATAATGCATGTTATCTCTCAAATAGTTTGAATAGTTTACCCCAACCATATGTCCCGTGTGCCTGTCTCAAGTTCTGGAGGTCCTAGGTTTGTCTCTCTTTTGAATGTTTTGTCACATGTCCATTGTTAATATTCAGATAAGAACAGTATTTTTTACATATACGTTTTATTTATTTTGAGCGATTGAGAGCTTTCTTCAAGGAATGATATTCATTCTTGTTTAAGGCCTTATAGAGACCTCTAGATTTTTTAACTCTCTCTACATTTCTCGTGTTTGGAGTGCTATCTCTCTGACACTATGCATCTTTTATTTTCATATACGTGTGTAAGTTTTATTTTCTAATGTGGTACATTTGTGAATGTTCAAACAATAATTATAATTCTTCGTATTTTTCGGGCCAAATCTAAGCTTAACGTCACTATTTCCTTATCTTTGATGGAATAGAAACAAATTACACCATTTTGCCTTCAACAAAAAACCGTGATTGCAAGATGAATGTATATTTACTTGCTCCAAGGAAAAAAACAGTGATTAAATGAACCTTTCCAGTATTAGAGTTGAGATATCAATATTTTTCATCGTCAATTACCAGACAACTCTTCGGGAAAATCAACAAAGTATTTTACCTATCTGACCCAAAATCAATGATCTGGTATTTGTATTACTGTAAGTAGAAATTGTATTGTCAAGTGAGATTACTTGAAAGAAATCTTTTAAATCCCGCGATACCGCACGTGAAACGGAAATGGATTAAGTGTCTTCTGAAGTAAGATTAAAAAGGCTGGAAGATGGTGGCATATTGGAACAATTGAATGGATGCATGTTGTATTTTTGAAATTTATTTTATTGGATGAGAACTGTTGTTTATAAGCCGTTGAATGTCTATGTTAAAATATTAATCTTGCTGACATACAGACGCATTGTGAAAGAGAAACGAGTGTGGTGTCCATGAAACTATAAGGTAATGTTAGAATTCATAACACCTACAAAAGCCTTTGATTGAATAATCAAAAATGAGCAAAATGTACAATTCTCGCTGTAGGCTGCTAAAAATTAATTCAAAATGATTTTTTTGATTAAATGCAATATTATTGTAAGATGCAAATGTATCACGCGATTTAGGATAAAACAAAAGGGCTTGTTAAGTTTTCAGAAAATAAAGAGATTTTTTATGTATGGTTTGATGCATTTCTATTTCTTTGCATTTTTCGGTAAAACGGGTGATATGCGTGTCTCCATCTGGTTATCGAATAGTTCCAGAAACAATATCGAAATACTTGGTTTGCCCGCGTAGGCAAATGTTGCCATAATGATAAACTGATATACCTCGTAGTTATGTAACCTGCAGCTCCAACTGTCGTGTTTATTTTTTTCTATCCAATTCCAACTTTATTATGATATGCATTTTGCTTCTAATTGAAGATTACACAAAAGCATTTGGTTTCACAACAATAGTACCTTCCTAATAAGGCGGCTTTAATCGCTCCAAACATTACCATTTAATTGCACATGTAATCATCGAAATGATATAATTGCTTGTTGGGTTAATTGTGAGTTTGTCGGACTAGCGATCGCAACCTCCAAGATTTTGTCAAAAGGGCAGTTACTTCTTAGAGAATCAAAAAAGTATTTTCATATTTTTCATACCTTTATCTGCTTTATTATTTAAATGTTTAATCCTTTAATAAATAGTCGCAAAATAGCTGATGAGTTTAAATGAACCTTTTTTCGATTATCTTCCTGTACCATTTAGGGAAAAATGATAGAGAATTTGGTAAATGGGGAGAGTGAGATAATTTTGAAATTAAAGATGAATGAGTGTTCTCTCCAATTTCATAATCATCTCCGTTTTCCCCAAATATATTAACTTGGTACAAGGAAATTGTTTTCAGATGTTTTAAAATCTAATCGTAATAGGGAATTAAAATCACCGTTTTAGCCAGTTGCATCATAGATGTTTAGGGTTTTACAGACTGAGTTATTTTATTGTTGATAAGTTAAAATGTGGAATGATGTTTGTTGTATGATTTTTATGCTAAACAGAACTCTGCCCTCCAAAGTGAATTAAAAAGTTTAATATCATCGGTACCCTTTTGGTATCAAACTTCAATCTAATTATCTCGTTCGGATTATCATGCTAGCAAAATGAATGTTTGCCTTTCCCGCTGTATTTGGATGCCTATTTTAGTTGTCTGGATATGACTACTTCATTCTACAATGTTTTTATCTCAGCTTTTCCATGTTTTAATGCTACTGATGAGTGTTACTCCCCGAAATGACAATGAAGCATATCGTGTTGACCACACTTATTCAATATTGGCAAACTTTTATTTCGAAACACCTCGGTCGATGATTCTGCTAGTGAACCATATGTCCGCGAGGGTATTCATTATCACATTTTGTCTGGTATAATTGAACTAACATAGTTAACAGAAATCTTCAGTTATATTTTAATTATAATCTCCCGAAATATCGGATAAGGCAGCAATTCCTTGTACTGCACATGGTAGATTTTCATCTTGCTGGATTTTGGCTTGTTTAGATATGACATCGTCATTTTTCAATGTTTAGATATCGGTTTTCCTCTGTTTTGGTTCTAATGCTACTAATGAGAGTTTATTCGTATATAGCATGTCAAAATTGACCATTATTATTGATCATTTGTAAACTTGAATTTTTATTTATATATATGTATGTACAGTCGAACCTCTGATGACTCGAACTCGGTAGAATCGACATCTCGGATAACTCGAGTACAAACAGAAGACTCTTCACATAAAAGTCAGCGTTAATTAACTCGCTTGTATCGAAGTTCGAGGTTGAGAAATATCGATCGAAATTTTGCTGAAATATATTTTTATTTACATGGATATAAATTGAATGGCTTCGCTAGTAAAGGTGATTTCTTATACTAATTAACATGTTTGTACAACGGTAAGTGGATTCAACCTGTTGACAATTTTTGTGTTTGATTACGCTTGGCCAAGTTTACACAAGGCGGTCAGTTTTTTTTATCTGAGCTCATTACCGACTCGAATTCAAACGACCCAAGCCTTTAACAGGGGTGATTGAAACTGCTTTAAGCTACATTTCCTTTATGATCATTAAATGTGAATTCTGTTTATAATTTTTTCTAACCCCCGAGGGCGGCCGGGGTATAGAAATAGACCGTTCGGTTTCTCCGCCTGCAGGTAGAACCCCTGCTTAAGGGGCGTCCGTTAGTT
>JAULBM010072958.1:0-10029 GCA_032357055.1 Geukensia granosissima | reverse complement strand
AAAATGTTGTCAATCAAGAAATCTAGCATTCCGCAAATGTCATCTTCTGAGTACTTTTTGTTAGAATCAGAGTGGTTCAACTGATTTTGTTTATTGAGCTATTTTTTTCACTTGGATTGATTTTCAGTTGATGTTCGTCTGAATATTTTTTTTTTCTTGAATTCATTTCAGTTGACATTTGTATAAATAATTCTTATCTTGTATTTCTTTTCAGTTGAAGTGCAATTAATCAATTACTTACTTGGATTACAGTTGATGACCGTTTACTAATCTTTACTTGAATTTCAGCTGATGATTATTTGTCTAATCTTTAATTGAATTTCAGCTGAAGATCCTTTGTCTAATATTAATTTACTTTCAGCTGATATATAACTAATTTTTAACTGTATTTCAGCTGATAGTCAATTGTTTAATTGGATTAATTTTCAGCTGATGCCTATTTAGACAACTCTTAATTCAGTTTAATTTTCAGTTTAGACCATTTTCCAGGAAGTTTATCTTCAATTTAATTAGAAAATTTACTTCATTTTTCAGACTGTATATTTGTCAATTTCAGGTGTTTATTACTGTTTTAGAAAATATTTTAGGATATTTTTTCAGATACATTAATTCAAATTATATTTCAGATTTTTTTTCAATTTCAGATTTATATTTTTCCATTTCAGATATTTGTTTCTTTTTCAGATACTTTGTTTTATTTCGTAGGTGTATATATTTTGATTTGTTGGTTTGACTGCAGTAACTAGTATTTACTTTTCAAATTTTGTTGGATTTGGATAATTATGTTTTGATTTTCAGATATTTATTTTTATTTCAGATAATTTGTTTCTTATTTTAGAACTATATTTTCAGCACTAATATTTGTGTTTCAGCAAGTTTGTTTTCATTTCAGAAAATTTGTTTCTTGTTTCAGAAATCTTATTTTCAGCATTAATTTTTGAATTTCAGTACATTTATTTCTCTTATAGATTTGGACATTTGTTTTTCTTTCAGAAAATTTTGTTTTTCTTTCCCATAATTTGTTTTTTTTTCAGAAAAAAATAATTTGTCTTGCTTTCAGTAGATATTTGTTTTTCTTTCAGTAACTATTTGTTATCTTTCAGAAAATTGTGTTTCTATTTCAGAATTTTTTTGTTTAATTTTCAGATTTAATTTATATTACTTTCAGGTTATATTTGTTTTATTTTTCAAATAATTATTTATTTTTCAGTTCTAACTGATTTTGATTTCAGAACTTTGTTTTTATTTGCAGATAGTAGATACACATTACCAAGATGTCTGATCATTTCTCGAGGGAGGAAATAGACAACATTATACTAGCTTTAGAGGAGATGGATAGTAAACCCCCAGCAGGATCACCTGATGAATTCAAAGCATGGATTGATGAATTTAGGATGACTGATGATGAAACCATAGGATACAGGCCAACAATTTCTCCTTTCTTCGGAAACTCGAAAGCTGGCACAACTTATGACATCTGGAGATATGAGGTCATGTGTTTGGTCGTACAGAGATACACACACGAGATCATCAAAGAGACAATACGACGTTCTTTGAAAGGAGAGGCTATACACATCATCAAACGACTTGGACCGGAAGCAACCATAGATGATATCGTAGAAAGAATGGACAGTATATATTGATCTGTAGAACCACGAGAAGCATTACTTGGTCAATTTTACACGGCACGTCAAGAAGATTATGAGGATGTGGCTGCATGGGGTTGTCGCCTTGAAGACATCTTAAATAAGGCAAAGCAAAGAGGAAAAGTCAAATCAGAGGAGATTAATTACATGCTAACATCAAAGTTCTTCGAAGGATTAAGACCTGCTCTGAAAGATATATCCAGGTACGAGAAGGATTCAACAACGAACTTTGATGCTTTGTTGAAAGCTATCAGGACAATAGAACAAGAGCACGACTTAAGACCAAAGAAACAACTATCAAATGAAACATCGGTCAAAGAAAAAGAGCAGATTAAGAAACTCAATGCCAAAATAAACCAACTTACTACCGAAATTAACATTTTGAAGAAAGAAAAAGAGAAACACAAGAATGAAACATCTTATCAGTATGACATCAAACAAGATCAACAGTATTATCAAGAGACACCTGTTTACCATCATAAGCCACAAATCCGTTGCTGGAGATGCCAACAACTTGGACATATAGCCAGAAACTGCACAGTTAGATTAGACCACCTTAAACATGGACAGTTGTATCAACACGTCGTAACAACAAAAGACGCATTCGGAATAAGTAGAAAACAACTCAACAGTATGACAGCTAAAACAAAATCCGAATTAATGGGAAATGCTAACGAAAGTACTGTCAAGATCAATGGAATTACAACTGAGGCATTACTAGACACCGGATCCACCGTGTCAACAATCAGCAAGGATTTTTATGACAAATATATGAATCACACGCCAATTGAACCAATAGAACACTTCATAGAAATTGAATGTGCAGATGGAAAACAACTTCCTTACCTAGGATACGTCGAAGCAAATTTAGAAGCACAAGGGGTTCCAACAAAAACAACGAATGGATTGTTTCTCGTCGTTCCAACTAGCAAATACCACTCAGACGTACCGGTACTTCTAGGAACATATGTATTGTCGGTACTGATGGCAACGACAAAACAGAGATTTGGACAAAAGTTTCTACAAAATGCTCAACTCCACACACCCTGGTACCTTGCATTCAGATGCATGTCTTTGCGAGAAAAGGACTTAGAAAAAGCAAACAACAGATTAGAAATCGTCAGAAACGCTGAACAACACAAAGTAACCATAACACCAAATAGTTCCACAATCATCCAAGGATATTTAGACAAAGATCTTCCGTATCATCCAGTGTGTGCAATACTTAGTCAATCATCAAATGCAGCTGTACCAGACGACCTTGACATTACACCAACAGTGATTAGTTACAACTACAACAAAAATCAGCCTGTGCCGGTCCAGGTTAACAACATTACAACACGAACAGTAACCTTAGAACCTAGAGCCATCTTGTGTGAAATTCAACCGGTCAACATTATTGATATGAATAATCAACATGACAACATGAAAAGCGATAGCTTCATAGATGACATCAAAATATCCACTGAATTATTAAGCAAACAACAACAGAAAGAGGTCAAACATTTTCTTAATCAATTAAAAGATATCTTTTCGATCAGCCACACCGATATTGGACATACAACATCAGTCAAACATAGGATAGACTTAATTGATGACACTCCATTTAAACAACGACATCGGAGAATTCCGCCTTCCATGATCCAAGAAGTGAAAGATCATCTTCAACAATTGTTAGCTGCTGGAGTTATTCGCAAGTCATATTCTCCCTGGTCTTCCAATGTTGTACTCTGCAGGAAGAAGAACGGCAAACTACGAATATGCATCGATTTTCGTCAATTAAACCAACGAACTCGAAAAGACTCCTACGCATTACCACGAATAGATGAACTACTCGACTCTCTTGGTAGAAATAAGTACTTCAGCGTCATCGATATGAAGAGTGGTTATCACCAAATCGATATAGAAGAGTCCCACAAAGAAAGAACTGCCTTAACTGTCGGCCCATTCGGATTTTATGAGTTTAACAGAATGCCGTTTGGTCTCTCAAATAGTCCGGCGACATACCAACGTTTGATGGAGGACATTTTAGGCGATATGAACATGAACATCTGTTTGATATACCTGGATGACGTCATCATCTTTTCCAACACATATGAAGAACACCTTGAAAGATTACACCAAGTTTTCCAACGTTTGAGAGAAGCTGGATTCAAACTTTCACCGGACAAGTGCTCACTGTTTATGGAAAGAGTAAAATACGTAGGACATATAGTCAGCGAAAAAGGCATTGAACCAGATCCAGAGAAAATAGAGAAAGTCATCAAATGGCCAGTACCAACAACACCAGAAGCCGTACGACAATTCCTAGGATTCGTGGGATACTATAGAAAATTCATCAAGGACTTTTCAAAGATAGCGAGGCCTTTAAACAACTTGATGCCTATACCAACTAAGAAAGGAAAGAGGAAATCAAAAACACAAGCAACAACATGGAAATGGGGACCTGAAGAACAAACAGCATTTGAAACACTGAAAGACAAGTTATCAAACCCACCAATATTAGGATATCCTGATCACAAAAAGCCATTTGAGATACACACAGATGCCAGTGGGAAAGGCCTAGGAGCAGTTTTATATCAGCAACAAGAAGGAATGAAGAAAGTAATAGCATACGCCAGCAGAGGCCTTAGTAGATCCGAACGTAACTACCCTGTCCACAAGTTGGAATTTTTAGCGTTGAAGTGGGCAGTGACAGAGAAATTTGCTGATTACCTGACAGGAAACAAGTTTACCGTCATAACAGACAATAATCCCTTAACCTACGTGTTGACCAGTGCTAAACTTGATGCTGCAGGACACAGATGGGTGGCAGCTCTAGCATCCTTCGATTTCGACATCAGATATCGACCTGGTTCCAAAAATGAAGATGCCGATGGATTATCTCGATTACCAGGCTAACTACTTGACAGTCAACAACAGACTTCGATTCCCACTGAGTCGGTAAAAGCAACTTGTGAAGCTGTCCAAGTACTTCCATATGTGGAATGCCTGGCAATGACAAGATGTAATCGACGCAATACAAGATTCAACAGAGGTTTTGGGAGATATTGATGTAGTACAACAACAACAAGAAGATACTCTTATAAAGACATGGAAAGGACATGTGAACAGGAGAAAGAAGCCACAGAAATCAGAAATACCGAAAACGCATGAACACACCGCAATGCTCAAGAACTTCGATAGACTACATCTAAGAGACAAGATCCTAGTCCGTGAAACATCAGTAAATGGCGAAGACAGACACCAAATCGTACTGCCAAAGACACTGATACCAACAGTACTTGATGCTCTTCACAACAAGATGGGACATTTAGGAAGAGAAAGGACTCTCTCTTTAGTCAGGGATAGATTCTTTTGGTATGGCATGACGAGGGATGTGGATGAATGGATAAAGAACTGTAGCCGTTGTTTACATAGGAAAACACCAGTACGAGACAGAGCACCTCTAGTTACCATCGAAACTTACCAACCTTTAGAATTGATCTGCATGGACTTCCTCTCATTAGAACCATCAAAAGGAGGATACCAACATCTACTTGTAATCACGGACCATTTTACCAAGTATGCCATAGCAGTACCAACTCGTAACCAGTTAGCCAAAACAACAGCTGAGGCTCTTTACAACAACTTCATCGTTCACTATGGCATTCCGAAACGTATCCACTCAGATCAAGGTGCCAACTTTCAAAGCAGAATAATCAAAGAATTATGCAGTATTACTGGGATGCAAAGATCAAGAACAACCCCATACCATCCAATGGGTAATGGACAATGCGTGAGATTCAATCGCACGTTAATAGACATGTTGGGAACACTGGACCCCAAGCAGAAAGCCGATTGGAAATCACACGTTGCAGCAGTAGTACACTCTTACAACTGCACACGTCATGAAACTACTGGACAAACACCGTTTTTCCTCATGTTTGGTCGAGATCCCCGTCTTCCTGTTGATTTAGCATTCGGAATAGATACAAACTCCAAGAAACAGTCACTCACAAAATACGTTGAAAATTTGAGATGTCGACTTAAGAACTCGTATGACTTAGCAACTTCAGCAGCTCAGGAAGCTAAGAACAAACAGAAAGGAAATTATGACATCAAAGCAAGAGGAGCAGTGTTAGAAGTAGGAGATAGAGTTCTAGTGAAGAAAGTGGCTTATGATGGTAAACATAAACTTGCGGATCGATGGGAGGAGGAACCTCATATTGTGTTGAGACAACCCAACAAAGACATTCCTGTGTATGAAGTTCAAAAAGAGTCTGGTGAAGGACGGAAACGTACCTTACATAGGAATCTTCTTCTTCCCATTGGACACCTGACAAAAATAGATGAGAATAAGAATAAACCAGTACCGAAGCCTAGACAGAAAAGTATAGAGACACCAAAACCAACACCGAGGAAGAAAACAAACTCTGTTATTGACATCGCCACAGATGCAGACACAAGTATAGCAGAGTCAGAGGAATCAGACTATTACGTTTACATGCCCCGGGGAAAGATGGTGTCAAGCGTCCCATCAGATGCTGAAGACATATCCATCCAGTCAGAAGTTATGGTCCAGGACAGAGATGGTGACGACCATGTATCTGATGCTGGTGATGAATCAGAAACTGAACAAGCAGAGGAACCAGAAATTGATGAATCAGAAACAGACACTGTTCATGATCAAACAGAACCAGTTGTAGAGAGTCCTACAGCAGATACGTCTTCTGATGAAGATGAACAGCAACTTCCTCGGAGATCTGGGCGAGTAAGAAGAGAACCGGCATATCTCAAAGCATATGTTCGGTCTCAGCAGTCAGACTGGGCAGCCAGAGCAGAATTTTTACATTCAGTCATCAAGGAAGGAACATTGAGTACTAAAGATGACAAAGTTACTAATGCCCTCCTTAATTTGATTACAGGTGATAAAACTTAATTATATTTTCAGATTTTCAGATTATTGATGACTTAAATGACGAGGACGTCATTTCACTGAGCAGGGGGAGAATGTAACAGTGTCATTTTATAAGAGTTTTTAAAATGTTATATTTTTAATCTATTATTTCTTTTAGCTTGGTGTAACAGATATGTGTAAAAGAATGTATGATAGTTGTTTGAAAGAAAATGAATATTTTCCTTCATTGAGCCTTTCTTCTTTACAGTTTGACCTTTGATCTATTCTTTTCCAGAACCGTTCTACTATTCTACTTTTCATTGGTTACTTTTATCTCAATCCTTAGTTCTGATTGGTTGGTAAAAAGTTTCCCTCCATGTTTAGAATTGGGAAAGATTGACAAGAATGATATAGAAATGATTTTGTTGTGAATAATCAGAACTAATACAGAAATATAGTTTATAGTATAAATCAATTAGACAGTCAGTCATAGATGTACTTCTGAGCCAAAGATTTAACTTCAGTTTGTAAGTATTATTTTGTTCTAATGAATGAATGACTGAATGAATCCGAAGTGTAAAAGTTATTTTACCTGTAAGGCTATTTTGTAAACATAGGTTGACCGATATTACATTGACAGTTTGTAAACTTTAAATATACCTGTCAATTATTTGTTTACATGGTCAGTTATAATGTATTTTAAACGATGTAGTGAAATTGACAAGGTAACGGTCGATTGATTAGATTATTGATTTTATTTGTACTTTTACAATACACAGTACCACTACTACAAGGCATTATGTAAAACTTGGAATGGTGCATGTAATGGTATTATGAACAGTTGATTATATTGAAATGTAGTACTGAAATATGCCTTTTATAGATATTATAGGTATTGTATTTAATGTATTTATCTTTTTGTAGGAGCTGTATATTGTCATTGTTGACGTGCAATGATGTTTGATATACATAATGCACTGTGAGAGATTAAGCTGTATGTTACTGAGATTGTATTTATATTTGTGGTGACATTTTGACACACAGCATTAACCCCTTTCCATAGAAGGGTAGGTTGATAGTATTGTATAAGTTATTTTAAAGTGATATGTATACATTGGTTGAAATATTTGTCAGAGGCAATTAGGGTTGTCTTCCTTGATACAATGGTTTAGTGATTCTGAATATTTATGGTTGTCATATTATACTTAGAAAACCACACTTTTCTTGTTTATAAATAATGACACATAGGAATATCAGTGATTCAATTACTTTTATTTGATAGTTTGTAACAGAATAAATATAAACATTAAATACAATGTTTATGATATAGTACATATTTGAAACAATAATTGTGATAATATTCAAATGATGTATTGTTATTATTACAGGGTTTTAATATTATATGCTGTTTAATAAAGACAGAACCCTAGATTTGGAGTTGGTTGTAATTTATGCCAGAAACTCCCGTTACATTTATGGCGCCCACGTATGTTTGAAGCCAAGATGTCACAGCATATAGAGAGATGTTATACCTTAAGAGGCCAGATGTACTTGATGTAAGATGCCAAATGTTACTGATGTTGATGTTGAGTTACTCAGACAGACTTTAGTATTATACCAAACTGATACTGAACCTAGACACTGTGAAGTTTTCCAGTTTTGAATTTTGCAGCAGTCATTTCTTACTGTGTATTTGTACAACCTTGTGTTATTCCATTGAACATTGTAATAGCTACAAATACTGGTACAAATAAGAAGTAATTTTGAAAAACTTTGTTACTTAACTTAAAAAAAAGAAAACAAAACAGTTTAGTAAAAAGTTTGAAAAATATTTTTTCTTAAAGTTTTTTTTAACATTTTCTGAATAATTGGAAAGTAAAGTAATGTAAAGTATCATATTTTCTATTTTACATTTTCAATTTCATTTTGAAAAGAGATGATGTAGAAGTTATGTAAAAAAATATAATAAAATAATGGTGTAAAAAAAAATATATATATATTTGTTAAAAAAAAATTCATACTTTAAACTTATAGTATTTTTGTGTCTTAAAGTGTATTTGAGGTAGTTATTTGTAATACTTTGTGAATATTGAAGATCTATGTGATATTGTGTTATTAAGAAAGTTGCTCTGAAATATTGTTAAAAAAAACAGTTGTAAAAAATGTGTTAAAAAAAAAAAGAAAATAACAAGTATTGTATAGATAATATAACATAGAGGTTGTATAAGGTTAAAAAAATACACAGAATTTACTAGTATAGTTAAGTAGTCTTACAGTTTATTGTGAGAATGTGTGAGTGTTAGCCCAAGCCCAACTTTTGAAAACCCCAACCCCTGTTAGGTTTTGATTTGTCTTTTGGTACCGCTGATGGTTCCAGTGGATTACTGAAGATTTCATAACAAGGTAAGTGGACAGTTAGTCGGACTTAGGAATTGTTTGGTTCAGGTTTTGGTTGATTGTCTAGTTGTCTTTCAGTTGTCCCTGGAGTAAGCACCTGCTTTTCAGAGTAAGACGATATAAGAGTAAAGACAGGAAGTGATGTGATATTTCAGTAGTCAAGCGTCCTCCTATACTTTGACTGGAGATAGTCTTTCTTGAGTTGGTGGTATTCTTGGACTTATTGACAGTTGGCCTCGGTAGATATCCATTGGTCTTTGGTTGGTGCTAGTAGGTACACTTCGTTGGTTGGACTTAGTGCATTAGTAGACTAAACCTTTCGAAGTTATAGTGGATTAGTAACTTCGACTAAGTTTAACAAACATTTGGGGTTATAGTTGGATAGTCTCGGGTCGTTTAGTCTACAGTGACAGAGCTTGAGTTAGGTTTCAGTAGGCTTGATTGAATAGTTCACAGATTGGTATCTGTGACTGAGAAGTAGTTTAATCGTTGCATATAGTAGTTGCTTACTGGGTTGATGGTGATTGTTGGTGTAAAAGTGAATGCATGTTTTCTCTTCTGGGCTATTTTCTTTTCTTTTCTTGGCTCAGTGCAGGGAAATGTTCAAGTAAATGTATGTTGATGTGGTGTGAGATCGTTGGTATTTATTAGTGTACATATTGAATTGTTTGTGGACAGATTGTATGTAATTGTATATTATATGTCATGGTGTTCATAATTGCTATTGATAGTTTATTGTATTTATAGTTTCATTATACTATTAATAGTTCATTTGCAGATATAGCTGAACCAGTAATATAGTTATTACATTTCAGTATAGTTTAACTTTAATAAATATACTTTTTAAATTTCAGAATAGTTAAACCTGTAATTTATCTATTACATTTCAAAATAACTGAACCTGTAATACATTTATTGCATTTCAGTATAGTATTCTGTTGTATTACCAGAGATTAATACACAAATTTATATAACTTATTTTAGTAATTTGATTTCAGTTGAAACTTTGGACTTGGGATTCATTTAGTTCAAGGAATTCGAAGATACCAAAGGGGCAGACAGAAATCGTTAAGTCGAGGAGAGACAAGACCATGGCCAACAAAATGA
>JAULBM010072947.1:0-10030 GCA_032357055.1 Geukensia granosissima | reverse complement strand
ATATGCTCTCGTCCTCAATATGCATGAAATACTTGCCACTGGACGTTAAGCACCATTCAATCAATCAATCATTTTTAAAGTACCTTAAAATACATTTTTCTATGGTTATTTTTTTTTTAATTTAAAGTAAATTTTCTCATGAAGTGATAAGATATTATGACAAATAAATGTTGTTTATTATTAACAACAATTAATAATAAGGGCAATTATAAAGATTGAAAAAAGTGGGTTCAAATTGAAATGTCACTTTGTAATTTCCTTAACAGAAATTTCATTTCCTGTCACTAACGTACGTCTGAACATACAATTGTATTCAAAGATAATTTTTTATTATACACAAATTGAATGAAAATTGCTAAAGTCTGCATATAAAATTATATTTAAAGATTATTTTCGCAAATAATAAATTTTACACACAGAAAGCAATTTACTGTAAACTTTTCAAAACTGTATGAGTTCATAAATGTTTGTTTTATAATTTTCATTAATTTACTCTGTCTAACATGCCTATGATTGGCATTAAGATAATAGATTAAATAAAATAAGAAAAATTACAAAATATCTTAAATCCATCCCTGTCAATTCTAGCTGCCCATATATTGCCTAAGAATTTATGCTGTAACTTTTTTTCCTGTGACTTATTTTTGTTACTTTTTGCCATTTAAAAATGACACTCATTACTAGCTATTTCGAAGGTATATGACGAGCTGTATCTAGGGACTATAACCAATCAGCTAATAATTAAACTTACCTAAACAAATGAAATATCACCGGGTTTTTACTACAATGGGTAGCACGACGGGTGTCACTTGTGGAGCAGGAGTTGCTTACCCTTCCGGAGAACCTGAATTCACCCTGGTTTTTTGTAGGGTTCGTGTAACTCCACCTTTGTTTTCAATGTAGGGTGTTCTATGTTGTCGTTTGTTTCATTTTGTTGGCTATGTTCTTGTCTGAACGCTTTCTGTCTGCCCTTTTGGTATCTTCGAATTCCTTTTAACGTGCTGAAAGCGTTGCTTTCTCCCAACACAGGGCATGGCGATAATGTTCTCGTTCGAGACGGGTTGAGTATTTATACATCACACCAAACCAATGGACGCCCCTTAAGTCGTAGTTGTAACCCTGGGGAGAAACCGAGTAGCCTATATATATATATCTAAACCATGGCTACACTCAGTGTGATCGATTTACACATCCCGCTCAACCATCGGACACCCCGTCATCAGGGGTTATACATGTACCTACAGGCGGATAAACCGAAGGGCCTATTTCTTTATCACGACTGCCATCGGGGAAACTGATTTTTTTATTTAAGCAAGCATAAGGGTTACAGTTAAAATTTTATACCAATCATGAATCACGCAAAGGTTCGCTCTGATATCAAATTGAGAAAGTTTTCAATGAGACGAAAATTGGCAAAAACATAATAAAAAACCATAAAAATTGGATCGGTTCTGTCTTTGTTTGGTATTGACAACAATGAAGACGAGCCCAATCTTTATTCTGGATTTCAAAACTACCCAAGTGTCCATATAACAAAAGCTTCATTGTAATTATAGCGGGTTTATCCAGGTGCTCCACCAAACCTCTTCCTAAATTACTTAACCAACTATACTGTCATCAGTTAAAGAAGGCCTTTAAAAGTACTGTGATAAGCGTACTCCACAACGGTGTACATGTGGATATTAAAAAACTCTAAATATCTGCTTCATACCTCAAATCCGTTTTTTCAAGATTTTGTACAAGTATTCGAACATTTGACTTTTCAACCCTTTATACGACGATTCCACATTCACAACTTAAAGACCTTTTAAGAAATGAATACATCAGTGTTATGTCAAACAAAATGGTTATCCAAGATATAAATATTTGGTTTTAGGTAAAAAGATGTCTTACTTTGTAAGAAAACACAATGCTTGTTGTAATAAAAATAGTGAGGGAGATAATCTCAAAATACTGGATTTTCAGATTGACAGCATTTTTGTAAAATATTTCGGTAGACGCATTTTTCAACAGACCGTTGACATTCAAATGGGCACTTTTTCGTTTTTTATACTCGTATGAAGCAGAATTTATTCAACGACTTCTACGATATAATGAAATTGGCAAGATTGTTTAATATTGCTTTTCGCCATGTCGATGATGTTTTTTCACTGAATAATCATATGTAAGCATTTCGACCATATATATCCCAGCGAACTAGAAACTAAAGAGACCACATTCTTTACAAAATCTGCTTCACACCCACTTTTATTCCTCGAAATAAACGAAGTGTGAAAACTTTGTTTCTAAAGATTTAACGGCAAACGGGATGACTTTCCCTTCATAATGTAAACTTCCCATATTAATGTTGCAATATTCGTGCTTCCCTGCTTACGTGGTTTATGTTTATGTTTCGAAATTGATTCTATAATCTCGTGCCTATTCAAAGTATCAGGATTTTCTGATGAGAGCATTGTTGTTGTCGCATGAATAACTACAACAAGGGTACTTCCAATCAAGGTTGAAATCGTCCCTTCTTATATTTTATGGTCGCCATCATGAATTTGTTAATTCATATGGTATCAGTGTTTTTCAACTATTGACTTGTTACTGGTTATTAAACAATAAGTTGACCTCTTCTCGGATTGACGTTAACCTGAATAAAAGTTAAAGGATTCCATGACGGGCGTTGCGCACAGGACGCTTCCGGAATACGTTATTCCACTCCTGTTTTTAAAGGAGTTGGTGGATTCCGGGCCTTTGTTCTTTTTTGTTTTCGTTTTGGTCTTTGCATTTGTTTCGAACTTGTCTTGTTTCTTTGGACCATACACTTTTGATCTCACACATGGGTATTCTATAGTTGACTTAAACACATTTTAAACCCCTTCTTGTCCCTCTTAAAAACCAGTGGAATCTGGAAGCCCCATTATTAACCCCACTCCATATAAATATCATATAAGGAATAATTGTATAAAAATGTCAAAAGAGTACACTAGGTTCACCAGAACAAAATATCAGCTGTCAGCATATATAGGATACACTTGAGAATATTATATAAAATAATTAATGGAAGTTCCCCCTTTAGCCAGTTTGGATGCATGCTGATAAGGGAGGTAATTCTGTCAAATGGGAGATAACAAGTTAACGTGTGATATGAAAAGGCTGATAAATTGTAAATATATGAACATAAGACCTTTAAAATGCTGTATAATAAATGTCAGTCAATTAGACTCAGCACTTTCTGAGAAATTGATGATAAACAAAACTTTCTATGAAGGTCATGCTTTTTAACATATCAAACCAAATAGGGTATTTTATACAGGAATAACCATAAATGCTTCTTATTTTGTTTCATTTAGGTTTTGCTGCCATAACTAAGTTCTAGTATAAAATGTACTAGATTGATGAACCCCGAATTGTCAACCCGCAGTTTGTCGAGTACATTTTTGCAATTGCTGACTCGTACATTAAATCACAATCTCCAGAGTTCTTAATTGTCGATGACCAGTTTGCCGACTCACACATTGTCTCTTGTTCTCCTTATTATCAATTATCGTTGAAGTTTTAAATCTTTATTTCGTTGATACAGCTTAGTGTTGAAATTTTTTAATGATTTTGTCACCCATGTTGAATGTGATCATCCTTGCGCATCTACCCTCATTTTTATATAGTTCTTTGTACTAAAGCTTTAATTTGTTTAGTGTTTTGTATATTTGTGTTATTCTTTGGTTTCATTCTGTTGTCCATTATCTTGTCTTTCATTTCGTCCATTTAATTTCAATCTGTTGACCTGTAGCTTGCTATCGTCTCATTAATTTGAATAAATTACTTTTATTTATTTGTGAAAAGTTATTGTAAAACCTTAAGATAGAAGTGCATTTTTTCACATTTTACAATAAACATAAAAGAAAATCATTAAAAATTCTTGGTAAAAAAAGTCTTTTGTAATTAACAAAGTGCCGGTAAATGGGGAAAATGCAGGATTTTGCACCAAATTCTTCAGAACCCCTTCAATGAAGGCACCTTCCAACTGTGCAAAATTCGCATTGTGAGTCTTAAGGTCCGAATAAGACTTTCGCATTTACGTCATATAATACCTAGCTATTTATTGGCTATTGGTAACAGTATGAACTTTTTGCATTTTTTTGTGTACTAGGGTAAAAACTGAGCAGAACCATGATGAATTATGGGATAGAAGTGGATCAATTGTTATATTACAAAAAAGTTAATAATACTTTGAAATGTGAGAATAGAACAACAAAAATTGTCTAGAATGCTATATAAGATTTTAAGAAATGTTTGAAAAAGTCGTATTATTTGTATTCATTGCAGACTTATTTTGGAGCAATTCCTGGTGCGTGTAAATTAATTTTTGTAAACAAAAGAAAACGAACCGGTCCTGAATATGTTTAGTGTTTATTTTTATAATAATGAATGAAGGTTCTCGAGCATTACAGTACTCTCAGCTCCGACTGGATTCAGAAATAATGGAACATACAAAAAGGGTTAGTTTTGTCGGCAATGTTTAGTAATTCCGATCATTTGCCCTATACTAGGTGAACAGTATCGTCAACAACTTATGCCTATATATAATTGCAACTAATCAGACAGATTCAACTGTCAGCAGCTAATAAATCAGGTATCTTGTATTAATGGAAATGAAATATCTGCATCAAACTTTGACTTATAGGCAGACAAACAACATTTAACGAAATATGAGATGACCAATTATCCTAATAATAACCTTCTGTTCATGTAAAGCAAAATTCCAGTCGCAACTAAGTATGGGGTATCAAGTAGATCTCTATGTGGAAACGATACTTAACAGCCTGTGCCATCTTTCAAACGGTTGGTTGTTGGGGACTTAAAATGTACTTAACCAATGATTTTTTGTAAAGATTAAATCAGTTTTGAAATTTTTATATCAGTCGTAAACATGACAGAGTTACGTATACTAAATCCCAATCTTTTTGCTTATCGCATAGAAAATAATTAAAATATGCCATGAAACATTTTTATGTTAGATCAAGCTGAATGTTTAACAAGATAAATACAAAGACAAATGACCTCGATTTCGAACAGAAACGTTATACATGAGGTGGGGTGGAGCCAAACCGTCCCCCAACATTGAAGCCGCACGAAGGCAGAAATCTGAAAAAGACATGTGTAAAAACCATACAAATTTGCGGACCGCCAAATAAATTTGAGTAACATAAACAATAATAATGTGCTAAATGAATATATTTCTCTAAGTAATGCACGCAGTTTCTGAAATCATGCTCATATTAATGTTTCCCTTTAAGGTTGCTGATTCTATGACGATCGTGCAGTTAGGACCTGTAGAAAAATCGCCTCAAGGTTTATTTGTCTGAAAGACGATGAGCGATTACAGGATACGCGGTCCCTTTGTTCTTTAAATATGTTTGTTAGATCCCAGCTTTGGATTACTTCGAACATCCTTCCCTTCGGAGCTGGTTTTAATTTATTTTGTCTGAACGTGATATTTAAGAATCAAGCTGCTTTGTATAATCATAGTTTTACTGAGTCTGCTAAAGCTCTTTGTAACTAAATGACAATTTTATTTCATGAAATAGTAAGCCCAACTTTTTTCCCATTATGAAAACATGATACACTTACACTTACGTTATAATTACGATATTGAATTAAAATAATAATTAATTTATCCCTCCAAGTCTCGTTAAGATCAGACTTATTCTCTATTGGATAAGATATTTGATGCCTCCTAATAGCTGGATTTGATCCTGTTTATAATTACTATGTATTGGTCGTTCCTACCTCTACCCACCAACGATTGTAAATGGTTCGTATTAAATTTTCTACTTGAACTTTGATTATTTGTGGCATTTGTGTCATATCTATTTAGGAAAGAGGCGTTGAACACAGTATTTAAAATAAGCGTGGAATGATTCGCATGTTTTCGGGACATAATGATTCTTGGAACAGTGTTTTTTATTATATTGACACAAATCATTTGTCATGGCAAACCGGTCTCAAAAAGTAAGTCATTTACCATTTTAGTCGTTTGAAAACTTTATATCTATTGATAAGTCGCTTTGTTTAAGAATGAAAACATCAATGACTGCTTTCAGCAGTTTTTGCTTAAGAAGAAATCAAACGCGAGATGATGTCCATCATAAATTTGAACAAAATGATTACAATGTTTGTTAAGGTGGTTGGTAGCAGTTTCCTAGAAGATATTTTTTGGTTTTTAAAGAAGTTTGTTCAGTTGGTTGTCCTTTTTATTCAAATTTCTTTTGTGTTTTGTGATGACCTGAAATTTAAGGGTCGAAGTATTGTATAAAGATATAATTACTTTAAATTGATTAAAAATTACAAAAGTTCCCAAGTAGTATTGACATTCATGTTTGCAGACGTTATTTATTAATTAAAGCCAGATTATATTTAAATCATTGTAATTCTCTTATAATTTGAGAGCGGCATTAGTCTACCTAAATGTTTATACTTGCATTTTACCATAATTTAGCTTGACCAACTTAACAGCAGACAAATGATATAAAATCTTTTTTCTTTTAACTTAAAAAGAAGATAATTAACTTTTTAAAATATAGTGCATTTTTCTACTTTAAATGTTGTTCATATCAGAAAATATTATGTAAGAATAAATTTTAATTTTTTACTTACTTGACGGTTTATCAAGCGTTCGAAAATACAAGGGCATTGCTGCATCCAGCAATACAAAAACAAGGGGATCAGGTAACAAGAAAGGCGACAGTTCCTGTTCCATAAGTGACATCCGCAAGTCAATGGGTATCGTTTCTTTGCATGACGACGCTCTGTAATTGATATTGAGAAATTATACAAATACACAGTAAACTAAAGTCTAAGTAGCAAGAACAAAATGAAAACAAGGGCGGATTTATGGAAGGGTGAGCAGCTCAATGTCCAGTAGTGTCACTCGTATTACTCAATAGTAGAAGCATATGGTTAGTCAAAAGCAATGGTAGTTGCAACCGGTATAGTGACGATAGCGGGCAGAGATCCGTTGTCATTTGTGAATCAGGCAATCAATTCATGATGACGGCTCAAATATTTTAAATATAGAAAAAAGGGGATATGGAGTAAATATTCATGACACAAATATCTCATGTACATGAAAATTCTTATCAAATTCTATTGAGTAGAAACCCTCAATCAATAAAATCCCAAGAAAAATAACACGCCCTGGAGTACCGTATTAACTGGAAGTTATATACTCCTAATCCAGGTGTGGCTAGAATGTCCCTGTATATATTAGCGGAAATTTTAAAGTGTGAGAATCAAAGTCATCTCCCATGTCGTTGAGCTTTTATTCAACCTATCGTTACTGGTAGCGTATATTTTGAAACTGCTTCATGAAATGAATTAAAAGTACATCTTAACAATCCGTTAAAAGAAGATTATATGATTTGATTTGTGTTAAAAGAAACGCCTTTTGAAATTCTATGTCGTTTTTTGCCCAATTATGAAAACGAAAATTATCTTTTGGAAAATTTCGCATTGATGTACCGAACAATAAAGATCTGGATATAGCAAGGATAACAGAAAAGATGTAAGTACTCATAGGAATGCCGTGTTATCGGCCGATAGGCTATATACCATATGGAACAAATTACTACTGTGTTATTTTTGTGGTAATCGCATGTTGCTTTACCGAATATATATTTTTAAAGAGATTGTTTGGACACACATTAACAAGATAATAAATTAATTTTAATAAGTTTTTTTTAAAGAAAGTGTTGCCAAGAAGTTTATTGTAAAAAAATAATGCCACCACAAAAATAGTCATATTTGCATTAGGTGCATTTGATAAGTGCTATAATTCAGGATAAACTGAAGAAACATGAATAATGAGTTGAAAGTCTTGGCAAACATGGCAAGTGTTAGAAGGAATAAACTGAAACGAAAATAATGAATTAAGATGTTGTATGATTGCATATGGGACAGCCGTCCAAGACTTATAAATAAAACTTTTCACAGGTTGTCTTAGGCTTTCAATACTGGATACATGTTTACACCATACGGCAAGGTGACAAGGCCCCAAAAATTGAAATGTAAATCAAGTATTACTTAAATATAAAAATACAGATCTCACAAAGAAAGGAAAGGATTCATGGCTGGTAGTACCTCTGTTTTTAAGAGACTCATCTCGTCTTTTAATTTCATGTCCGGTTAACATATTTTTTTAACGATTTCGAATAGACGCCGTTTTCATATTTCAGTAACTATTGCTATGGTACAAATTTAAGGTTTTAAGTAATCGAACATGATATAAATCAACAATTTTTTATGTGCTTTTAGAGCACGTTATACCCAGAGGCATTCTTACCATGTGAAAAATACTTGCTGAGTACTTGTATTATAGAACATTGGAAACTTGATAAAAATCTCCTGAAACTGCTAAGCTAAATGAATAGAAACCAACCACACAAACACACATTACACGCTCGTGGTTCCTATGTTAAACACAAAAGATTTACACGGTACATGTACATCACTCACCAAACGATGCAAATTTCGCGGTAATATAATGTTTTCTATCCTGTAATTTAACGCCAAAATGATTAACGGATAAAAATTTTAAATTGAAATAAATGTGGCCAGTTTATGTCTCTCTTGATAGAAGGAAAAGGGCTTTCAATAAGACTGATCGCTCATGCATCAACTAAGTATTGAGTTGCTTTGCGCTGTACCGTTATTTGTACCACTGTATAATAAATTATAAGGACCTTCAACTAAGATAAGCATCATAATTTCTCAACATGTTCAATTTTTGACACCCCGCCGCCGGAAACAGTATCCCTACAACTCGCTTCCGCGACTTTCCGTCATAGGGGAGACAAAAAACGTATTGTTTTGTAGGGTTTAATAAAACCAGAACCATTTAAAATGTACCGTTTATATGTATGCTTCTGTGAAAACATGAAACTATTTTAGGCCATTTATACGTTCAATATGATGTTGTTCTTTCAATATTAATGACGAAACGAAATTGACGATCACTTGATTGAATTCTTTGATATTGATGAAAAATACCGTTTTCATGACCTTGTGATTTTATAATCTGAATTTACCGTATCGTATTCATGTTACAATGGTCAGAATTATAAATATTAAATGAAAAATAGCATAAATTCTATTACTGCACGAATTAAAAAAACCAAAGGTAAGTATGGCATGACATACATGTATATGGGTCATAGTTAAGATTTTATTACTTATATAATTGTCATAATAGGGCACATTTGACTATTCCAACAAGAATAGTGACATTTTCTGATCACCAAAACAAATTCAGACACACGATTCACACGTTACATGCAGCCATTTTCTGCATTTGTCAAAATTCTTTAACACTGAAAATACGAAAAGGCTTCAAGAAGTTTTTCCCTTAGTAGTTGTTCTTGCCGTCGGATTTGACTTCCCATTTCAATTTGTTTGGATGTCATTGCTTATTTTGCTCTGTTTGGATCTTTGACTTCCTATGTTTCGGTTCTAATGATACTGATGAGAGGTAACTCCTTGAAATGTACATTGGTATTCTGTATTTTTAAACTAAAGAATTTCAAAACTTTAAACAGATGTCCTGTCGCGAATAAATAAATATCTGGCTTTTACATTGTGTATTCATTTCTCAAGGTCAGAACTTTGAATATAAAATCGCAAAAAATATTTATATATTTATGAATTTCAAATATTGGAACAATATGGCGAACCACAATTGAACTTGATTGAAATATAAATTTTGAATGCAAATAAGCATAAATTCTTAAATTCTTTACTCACATGAAGTAAAATTTTCCGGTTTCCCATTTTTTTAGGTCAGGGTTTTGTAATATTTTAAAAATATGAGTTATTATTTTGTCACATAAAATTATATCACAAATTTTCTTATATAGAAACATAATTTTATTCCTTTATTCGTTTCACTGTATACATAGCCTTCTGCAGGGAAAAGAGAAAAAATGACTCAATCATTTTGTTTCATCTTCCCCTATATGGGTGATGTCCTTTCATTTTCCTTTCATTGAAT
>JAULBM010072925.1:0-10031 GCA_032357055.1 Geukensia granosissima | reverse complement strand
AAGAAGAAACTTAAATTAAAAACAGCCTAAAATATTGAATTACTGAATAAAACGTAAAAATAATTTTATAAGGTAATCTATGATACAGTCATCCAAAACAAATAGATTATAAAATATCCACCGGTTGCCTTAAGGCCTTCAACAATGGGCAAATATCTACATCATAAGGCAAACTGTAAAAAGTCCCAAAAATAAAACGTTTTTATATTCATAACAACAATCGGCAATATAAATATGAAATATAAAATAAACAACGACAGTCACTGGATTTCATGCTCCTAGTATGTGGCAGCGTTAAACATGTTTGTGAGCGCTAAACCTTTCTGTGGCAGTGGTAAGACGAAACAACAAAAAAAAAAAAACAAAAAAAAGCAAACCTTTAAAACCGCATCCATGGATTTACCTTGTGAAGTTGACTCATAGAATGCGAACCTTAAGAATCGACTCTATCTGATTTAACATGCGAAGTTGACGAACAGTACGCAGACAATTATCAATACTAAAAGAGAAAATATGATGTACCGACGTCGAAAAACTACTCGCTGTTCGCTGGATAGCTAATTAAAAATATCAACCCAAATGATAACAAACCGTGTTCTCTTCAGCTAAGACATCAATCAAAACACGTGTAAGTAAGTGTAAATATCAATAAGAGTTTGAAAACTAGGTACAAGTATTGTGCAAATTGTCTTCTATATAAATCATTGAGCAGAAAGCCAATGTTGATTCCAAAGAATACTTATATGGATATAAAAAGCATAACATATTAGCTTTAAAACAAATCCAGATGTCTAGTTTTGAAAATATAATACTAAAAATTAACAGAAGCTGTGACGTAAATAGCATCTATAACCCCATCTCAAATGACAAAATTTGAACTTCTTTTGTCTGTTAACATTCACAAAAAACTTTGTGAATTTTTCTTACTATATTTATGTTTTCCAATCAGTTTGAATTTTTTCATTAAAAAAACTTTATGTGTTTCTTTAAGTCGATTTTGGTGTTCCAATAAAAAAAAACCCAGATATTTTAATATTTCTAAAATTTTAAGCAATTTTCTTCAGTTTTTCATTATTGGTAGCTTTTCAGATATCATTTAGCAATAGGTACTGGGTCGGTAGTTTTAAAAATTAACTAAAACTATTTGTCCATAATCAATACAAGCTCACACATTCAAGGAAATTCTACTATTACACCAGAAATACCAAACTCATTACAAAAGAACAATAAGTTACTTGCAATCTGATTAAAATTAGATATTTTTTTCTCTAATTTTTATGAAGTTTTCACACTTCCCAACCAGTGCGAGAAAAAATCGATAATCAACGTGTGGGTAAGTTGTTCTAAGAAGCTGATTGGCTGATATACACCCCGCGTGCTTCGCTTCACAAATTCAAAGACTTGTCACGATCTTACTCTTTAGACTGGAGGAGTGCGCTTTCCAAAGACTCTATCAGTTATGTAGGAATTACTTTATTTTTTGGCTTATACATATGAAAATGTCGTAAAAATAAGTGGCATGTTTGTTTGTTTTGTACACGAAATACGTCCCTTGTAACAAGGTGATGATAAAAGATGGTGCACGATCCCGCCTTTAATAGTTTTTTAACGATATTTTGATGCTTAAAAAATTAGAGAAACAAAATCTTACATTATAGCCGTTGATTATCATATTTCTACAGTCTCGATAGTTAAACCTTAAAATTTCTCAGTATACCTCGAAATTTTAAGGATTAACTATCTCGACTGTAGAAAAAAGATAATCAACGGAATACAATGTAAGATTCTGTATATAATTGTTCACTACGTTCTCAAACCAAGATATGACAGCGCTCCATTCTTCTTACTGTTTTGTTTACATTTTCGGGTTCCCCGTGATTTGTCATATGACTGACTAATTCAACATCATGGAAACTGAGATTTCATTGACTGACATAAAATGTCATCAGAGCAGATAGTAAAATGGAGCGTCGTCAGGTCTAGGTTTGAACAATTTTACCAAGATGTACAATGTAGTTTTGATCTTTCACATAGGTATTCTTCATTGGACTTGATATAATAATTTAGTATGGAAGAAATTAGAAACTATCAAGTAATATTTTCGAAAGGAGTTTTCTAATTATTACAGGAAATTAATATGCCAGTAAATTAAATCTTCTGTTCTTATTGCAAATTAAATCATCCAAGACGCCTACTCAGTTCTGCACAGAATATAAAGCAATAGCATTGTTAATTTTCCCGCAAAAATTGATGACTTGGATTGAGAAATAACTTCCCCACATTATAATAAATACTTAGAAACTGTTAATTTCCATGTGTCATGTAATGTAACAGTTTGTTTTGCTTAGTGAAATTACAGCCTGAGAGCATACATATAGATGACTACATGTGTTCAGTTAATCTAGTTATATTTTTAAAGAGAATAGATTTAATCTGCAATATGTCTAATGAACTTTGGATATTCCTTTTAAAAAATTCTGTCAACAAACCGACTTCCTACACCAACTTTTAAATCCACATTCATAATCGATTCAAGGAAACAAAGTGCATAAAATGTGTTGCATCATGCGTTTACATTACGTTTTGGTATTGATGTTCATAGTGGAACATTTTATGGTTTCATGTATTTGTTAATGCTAAGGGTTGTGTTATACCTAGGGTACATGTTCTATGTTAATGCTAAGGGTTGTGTTATACCTATGGTACATGTTCTATGTTAATGATTAGGGTTGTGTTATACCTAGGGTACATGTTCAATTTTACATCTATAGAAGAGTACATATCTGAGAGAACTAAAATGTTTAGTCCACAAAGACCAGACAAAAAAGTTAAAACGGAAACAATACAGGAGTATTCCTTATGCACCGGAATGATAAGCAAATCTAAGCACTTTTTGTGGAACCCTCGGTATCTTGTTAGGTTTTAGGTCAATCTTTGAAGAGGCCGACTTTTTTTCTATGCTAAAGTAACATCTAGAAAATAATTCAACTGTGTTAGATTTCATATTTTATCTATCATAAAATTTTAATTGAATCATGTCTGGTTAATGAGATAATTGGCTGTGTGCATGTAAAAAGTAAGGAAGATTTACATTTTTCCATATGGGTTGAAATGAAGTTTTAATTACAGCGTAATTTGTTTAGAATTCCAACCGTATATGACATGATAACTTTCGTTTTGTTGTGGCAAGTTTCATTTGGTGTACTTCTTTTGTCAACACGAGGTTGGATTACATTTCCTTATGAATTTGTTAGTTTAAATGTGAGGATATGGGGGAAAAGTCAAGAAGACTTAAGAAACGAAAGACATTGTTAAATATATAGGTCCTCACAAGGCCATTAGCAACGGTGGAATCACACACCCTGTGGCAAGCTCTAGATCGCCCTAAACAATACAAAGTGTTTATGTAAAAATAAGAACATCTCCCCCAAACCGAGACCATAAACAAAATCAAAGCTAACAAAATCTGTTGCAATCATACAAGAATGCACCCAAATCCAATTGAGGGTACCTTTAATGTAACACCAATAAGAGTACTTTTACAGTTTTTGAGTTTTCACCAATCAATCAATATTTAATAGCGTCTTATATTTTTATTCATATTTTACAGTAAAAGAAGTATAATTTTTGTGGATAAGTTCGGATAGGTTTCGTACATTTTTGACCGCCGGTAATATACTATATGGGAGTTAAATATGGGGATCTTTTAATACTTTTTCTGCCAAATTAAAAAATGAAATGGATCTGATTTATACCAATTCAAAATGAGAATACTTGCATAATAAGTTTTGTAGATGTTAGTTATCTTAGGTGTACACAAAAATCAAACAAATTCGGAATTTTATCAGAGCTGGGAAGAATCCCAATGTATTTCGATATAGTCTAGTCCATGCTGAACTACTGGCATCGACTAGAAAAATTGGATTCTACATTCTCACTGCTAAATGATGCACATGTCTCATCAAAAACTTTTTAATAAAAAAAACCCATCATGGTATGGCTCAATTCAGCTGATTTTGGATACTATTCCACAAATTACAAATTTAGCATCAACATACACAAAAGCACAAATTTAACCAGAATATGAAGAAAATTTTACACTCAGCTTTTGTGGACCTTTGGTGTAATGACAAATTGAAACATGCTGATGGTAAATTCAGAACTTCTACCACATTTAAGGCACACTTTGGAATTGAAAGCTATCTCTCAAATATTAACAGTTTTGAGCAAAGGAGTAGCCCCACAATGTTTCGTATTTCATCACACAGGTTGAGAAAAGAAACTGGCAGGTCCAATTGTCCTCTCCTGAATGACAGGATATGCACTCACTGTGACTTTGGAGATGTGGTTCAGTGTAGAATACCCATTCGAAAGATCAAAAGTGCATAGTCCAAAGAGACTAGACAAATTTAAAACAAACTTAAAGACAGAACGTAAACAAAAGGAACAAAAGCTTGGAATCCACGAACTCCTTTACAAAACAGGAGTGGGATCCGGTGCTCCGGAAGGTTAAGCATTCCCTGTCCTGCGCGCAATACCTGTCGTGGAATCCTTAATCTCAAATCCAGGTTAACGTCAATGCGAGAAGAGGTCAACTTATTTTTGTATTACCGGTAACAGGTCCACAACTAGTTTAGATACACTGGTACAATATGGATCAACCGAATGACGAAATCCATTTTTTTTCCTAACTCTAATATATTTTAAAATGACAGAGACCTCATGTTTAAGCTAATCATTGAAAAATGTCCTAATTTTTTAGATTTGACTACAAATGACAATCTTGTTTGATTAATGAATTCAGAAGATAAAACAGTCTTCAGTGCTGTGATCATAAGGAACGAGGAGGTGTGTAAGAGCATTAACTCAATCTAAACAGTCCTTAAGCACCGTCCCTCGGTGTTTTTTGCTGTTAAACAATAAGCACTACATGTATGCCAATATATATCTTTTTGGTCTAATAATAAGTATAATGATCTGGAAATCTATCACACCTTTGGGGTCACAAATATATATACACTTGGTCATAAATATGGAATATTGACATTTTCTTAGTCAAAAATTCAACTTTGGAGACTTGCATGCAAAAACAATGAGCCAGAATGCAAAAAATCTTTCCACAAATCTCATTATTTTACCTCAAGCTACAAAAGTGTCCGATCAGAGATTTTCATCCGATGGCAAGTTTTATGAGTTCTGAAATCCATATTTTTGTGAAAAATGCTTATTTTGTATTCCGGATTTAATCCTTTCAAATGTTTTATTTCAAGCAATTTTATTATTTTACTATCCTCTAATATCATCCTGCAAGCATTATCTGCCATTTCCTTATAAGTCTAACCATACCTTTTTCTAATGTAAGGTAGAAAATAAAATTATTCCATATTGATGAGCAAGAGTATATAATATATTAAAATTATTGATTTTCATGTGAGAATGTGTTTATTGCTGTAACAATGTTCTTGTTGCTTTAATGAAATGATAATATGCCGTCCTGGGGACCTAACTTGGAAATAAATATATAATGAAGTCCCAAGCGTGATTATGCTTTTTTGATATGAAATCATTGCAGTTGTTGGGAATTCTTAATCTACAATTTTAAGAATGAAAATAAATAGTTTTTTCATATAAAGAAATTCCAAATTTGTTTGTAAATAATTCATATGCATGTGTCTAATATCTATCGGGTAGTTCATATAAAGTGTTTTAGCAAATAATTGCAAAATGTATATATAATACTTTCATTGAGTTTGAAACAACACTCTTATATGAGACGAACATTCTTTACAAGGAGAAACCTTTTTTCGTGACAAGGACTTTCGTGTTTGTATTAATGTTTCAGATTTCAGCAGGTTTTTAAAACATTAACACGTTAAACCACAAATACAAAGATACTACATTAATATGGCTGAAAATACACATCATAGTTTAACAAGGGATATTTCATCCTTCATATTATGCTAGCATTACCTGAAAATTAAAAAAAAAAATGATTTTCTTTAGATATAATGGATTACAAAGGAATGGATATGATGTTGTCGTCCGAATTAAATATGATTAAAAAACCAAGTCATCTGGCATTTCAAGATAATTTTGTTTTTAATCAGAGAAAATATATAGTTAATCATATAACGAACTGTATTTGATTAGGCCTCGTGTAGAGAGGTAGGGAGGCTTTACGATTTTTTGACAGAAGTATGCAAATACATACGTAGCATTGTATTGATTGTTAACCTACAAACCGACTTTATCATGAAATTCACCAGTATAGGTAGGTGCCAACATTTTTCAAAAAGAAACCAAATGCAATTAAAAAAGAAAAAGCCAAAAACGTCATGACGTGCGAGCATTTTCTACAGAAATGACTCTTCTTATTTCTTACGTATACTTGTCACTTTTCAACATACAGATAAAATAATGTATTCATGTAATTCAACATTCATCTGATGATAGGTTAAAAGATTGTCTTTTTGACAAAAATTACACAAAGTTTGACGTTGAAATTTATCGCTAATGTGTAGGAATTCCTATGGATACCGACCGTTTACCTTTAATAGAAGACTTATTGCTTTACTGTTAAACGAGTCCAGTTTAGGTCCAACCACCAAAAACAAAAGACTAAATCTGATTAATTATTCTTATCGCTATCTTGACTATATCTTTGCTGTTAATAAACCGGACAATTTTCCGAGAAAACTTACTTTGAATAAAGCTAATATTGTCCTTTTCTATTTAAGTTTCTGCTTCACAAAGTAAAAACAATATTAAACAAGAGAAACACTTTCTCAATACCTATTGCAATGATTGTAATGGATTTTCTTTTGATTCCTTCATATGGTTTTTATATTTCTTAGCCTCTATAAAAATAGGAGATGCGACATGATTTTCCATAAGACAGCAATCCACCAAACGACAGTCGAATTAAAGTATGCAGAATGAGTTACAGCAAATACTGTTAGGCCCAGAGTATGAGTAATATTAATACATGTATGTCTGAGTAAAGTGCTATGTCTTCCTGTGGTGTGTTGCTTTCGTGAGCTAGAATCCGGCTCAGCGTGTCAGTGGTTCTCTTCGGGTAATTTCATGTCAAGTACAAAGCCGTGTCCATCCATCATCACTAATTACTATGTTATCGTCCTTAATATGCATGCAATATTTGTCGCTTGGCGTTAAGCAACATTCAATAAATCAATCTTGAAGTTGGCATTGCATAACATTATGTTTCCTTGTCAGCGTTAAAGTTGAACCGTATAGTATATAAGTAAAAAACCTGTAGATTATTGATTATTTCCTGTGTTGCAGGAATTGCGCTCAGTAACTGCAGGTACGAAGGTTCATCCCCATTTTGTGTAATTTTTTAAATTTTTTTTTTCTTGTGTTCTAGTTGAAGCTGACTGGTGTTAAACATAAAAAAAACCCTTACACGCACTTGACAAAAGTTCAAAGCAAAATAATAGTGCGTATTCATTGTGGGTTCGTATTTTCCATAGAAAAAAGTTTTTAGTTTTCTGAGTTGTTGCATTCGTATTGCTTAATCTTAACTAAAAACTCTTCTTATGATTGATGACATCTGTAAAAATTTAATGACTTAAACATCACAAATTGAAAAAGCTTTGAAACTTGAAGACAAAAGAACCTATTGCTTCGCATTGTACTATTTAAAAAAAACAAATAAAATAATAAAAAATTTATAAATATTAGGAGGTTTCAATGGTATGATATATTACACCGGTCAGTTGTCCAATTCATCGCCGTATGGAATAATGCTGATATGGAAAACAGAACGCTAGAAATTATGGGATTCAGGAAAATAGAGCGCCAACTTTACAATTTTTTAACTTGTTTGTTAACTTGTTTCCGTCCTGAATATGGTTAATATTGCCCACTGCACGTTATGCAGCAGTCTATCAATCAATCATGTTTTTTTTATCTACCAGCAGACTTTAATTCAGTAACAGGGGTATAAAAGATTTTTCTCTTACTTTTCAGACTGAAGTTCTTACCTAACACAATTTGTTGTAAAGTAGATCCCAGATCATTTCATGGTCAGTTGTCGGTGGTGATATGAGAAGGAACCTATTAACTGATTTATAACTCTAAATAAGAAGAAGTATTTCTGAAGACAGTTGAAAGGATTACATAACAAAAAGACGCCGACTTCATCTAATGTAGCTCGTAATACTTGGACAACGAACAAATTGATCAGCATTATATGGATTTTGACATTTAATCATATTAAAATCTTTCATACCCTGAAACTAAGTCAGATGGATATAGACATCTGCGTAACAATACAGTATGTTCAATAAAGGTCTGCAGAGATTGAGTAAAAGGACAAGATTCAGACAAATTTGATAGTAAATCATCAGATCAGGACAATATTTAATTTCTTTTCTATTCAAAATTACAGACAGAAAAAACCGGAATAAAGGGGATTTTTTGCGTCCAAAAATAGCCAAATGAAAATTTACTTAAAAATAGACATAAAGACGTAGTCTTTGAACTACAATTATTAATGTAAAAGAAAATTTCAAACTTAAAAATCAAAGCTCAGCTCTGTCTTTCATAAAAAAGAAATAAATCATCCATTATAATTCTTAACTTTTAATAAATTAAAATTTTATACGAATTATGAAGATTTCTTTTACGGATTTTTCTAAATTATGTGAAAAATGTAAGACTTTGAAGTACTTTAAAAACTTCAATTGAGGATTTCATTTTACAGCATACTCAGGTGCCATTACAACAAATACCCGAGGTGAAAAAAATATGATGCAATTATTAAAATTATAGGTAAGTTATATTATTTATTCTTTTTACAGAAGCAATGACGTTATCTGGCTGTTTTAGAAAATTATATATGACAGTGAACAAACAAACTGTAATGTCTTCATCATCTCAACATTGACGTAATAAAATCTAATTCCAGTAATGTCTAATTAAAGCTGGAAAATGGTCAGCATGCCCTATTGTTGTTAATGTGGAATAAAATACTAATTTTCCATTTAAAGCGTTACAGAGGGATCTTACAAAATTTTAAATAATATTTAATGATGTTGCCCCTTTGGAATATATATTAGTTCGGTATATTCGTAGAAATATAGCAAAGTGTTAATTTGAATGCTGGGATCATGAAAAATGTTCTCTGTAGGCATGTACTCTATATAATATATTTCTTCATAACCTGGTTTTTATAATATAATAATAATTAAATTTTATAGATGCTGCATTGGTTTGGTTAGTAACATGGCAAAAGAAAAGTTAACGAATAAATAAACATATTTTGATGACGTCTTTATGTCTTTATGTCTTTATGTCTATTTTTAAGTAAGTCCTAAAACAATAAGCCTTTAAAATAGATCTTTCGCTGAAATACAATAGCAGTTTCATTTCCAATAATTCATGTAATTGACTACTTGATGACGTCATGACACTTACAAACTTAACATCAATTCTTTTGAACTTTATTCAGTTTGTGAGTGAATCAGCTGAGTTTATGATTTAGTCCATTTAATCATTCCTTTTTTATGCACATACATCATTTTCCAGCTCTTTGATTAGTTGACAGCGACGAAAATTAAAGGTTTACATTAATAATTCCCTTTTTATAGTAGCATATTCCTACATGATCGAAAATGCCTTCGTAATGTTCCTGATATATATGGCATGCTGGTAGCATAAAAATGATAAATTCAATTTATGTTACTTAAAATCAATTTATCTTTATTTTAAATCAATTTAATTTAATTTCAAATAACACTGCAAAGAATGAATAAATACTTGTCAAGTTGAATTAATTCTAGTTCAGTAGAAATAATACTAGTTAAGGTCAATTAATTCTTGTTAACTTGAATTTTTTCTTGTAAAGTTGAATTAATTCTAGTTAAGTTTGAGTTTTTTTTTTTTCGTTTGGTCGGTTATTAATAGGGACTTAACAAGATAATTCAAATGAAAGGAAAAAGGAATTCGAAGATACCAAAGGGGCAGACAGAAATCGTTAAGTCGAGGACAGACAAGACCATGGCCAACAA
>JAULBM010072914.1:0-10031 GCA_032357055.1 Geukensia granosissima | reverse complement strand
ATTGATATCTAAACTGAAATACAAGGTTTTTACATTCGATGCTTTTAGGACCATACCTCGTCCGCTAAAACTTATTGAGTTTCAAATCTTCCTTCTCTAGATAAACCTCTCCTAGACTGTCCTTGTATGTGTCAAATGTGTTTATAATAACTTTCGTTTTCCTAGATTTCCCTTTTTGAACGATAAAAAAGAATATCTAAATACGTCAAAAATCTTACGTTGTTTATGTTAACTGTTTATATTATTTTGGGATATATTTAATAAGATCATGAATGGGTGATTGGTGTTGCGATTGAGTGTTACTGAATGATATTCTTGAGACTTAACAAAATGCATTATTGATACATCATACATTTCTACTTCTAGAAAAATAATCAAAATTGATATATATTTTTTCACTTAATTTTATATACACTTTATATCTCACGTTGATTACAATACGTTACTAAGTTGTTTTCAAACGATCGGTGCGTGGGAAAACAAACAAAAAACATGCGATCCGGTATAAAACGACGATCGATTCTAAAGCAACAAAGCAAAAACAAACACAAAATACTGTATACATGAAATGAATTAATTATTGGTAATAATAAATACAATGTTATGCGAAAAAAGAGAAAAAAACTAATTACGAAAAGTAAATTCTTACTGTTTTCAGGTTCACTCGTTCCAATGTAAAACCGTTCAACGTAAACTCGTCCCAAAATATGCTAACTGGTGATAAGATTGTCTGTTTTTTCCTTGTTTGGATGAAGGGGGTTATTGTTCACAACAATTGTCTAATCTAAATAATAGGTTTGAGTATATGGCGGGACGATTTTAGAATGGGACGAGTTTACGACGGGACGAGTTTGACAGGGAATGAAATTACTTTACGGCGAGTTTGAAATATAATTCAAATTATTGCAGTAGTAAGTAATGACTTTCACTTAAAGGCTATCGGATGCTCCACCAACAGATATCAATTCATTAAATAGTTTTCATCAAATTCATCAATAAATATGACAAGCTGGTACGGATGAAGTATTTTTCACAGCTACATGAGAGATATATATGTTCCCAACAAAGCATCAAGCCATATTTCTATCTTTATTTGAATTTGCAACCTGAACTTTTAACAGGATCATTTCTCATTGTTGACCTAAAAGAACCGCGTAGATGTTGAATAATTATCCCATGAAAGTTGACCGTTCGTAATAACCGAGGTATACAAGTATATTTGTTCGTTCTTCTATTCTTACAGAGGAAATCTAATAGACCACTATATAATGATAAAAATTCGTACGGTTCCATTCTCGCCTGCTCTAAGCATTGCCAGTATATGATGTATTTTTTTTTTTTATTTTTTTTAATTTTGAAATTTAAGTCTGTATGAAATAAATATGCTCAAGGGAAGATCCCTGGTAAGGTTCATAGATATCCATAAAAATTTGACAAAGCTATTGAAATTCAAAAAACTTAAACCTAAGGGTTAACCAAAATTTTGAAAAAAGCAGCGGGTCAAGATATGCAAAACTATGGGGAAAAATTTAAAATTTTATTCTGAAGGATACATTATCAATAAAGAGAAGCACTTGAAGCACTTTTCCACAATATTCTATAGTATTTGACAAAGCTTTACCAATTTGCAAAAAAAACTTTCACCTGAATCAATGAAAAAAACTAAGTCCAATTATCGACCAAAATGTGGAAAAATAATTTTTTTCCCAATTTTCAATGTGGATCATAAAAATAAAGCATAAAGATCATCCTTAGCAAGTTTTATTATTATCTACAAAGATCTTCAAAATAATTAAACTTCGAAAAAAAACTTAACCTCAGTGTAAACCAAAACTTAAAAAAGACCAATAATTGGTCAAAATATGTAAAACTGAGAAATAAAAATTTCAAAATTGTATTCTGAAGGATATGTTTTCAACATAGAGAAGCATTTGAACCTCTTTTAAGATTAAAATAATAAGATTTGACAAAGATGTTCCAATTTTGAAAACTTTTTACCTGAACCAATGAAAAAAAATAAGTCCAATTACCTGCCAGAATACAGAAAAATTAAAATTATTTAAAAAAAATTTAACTCTGGGTGATATCAATATGCCGCAGAAAAGCTTTTCAGCAAGTTTCAGCATTATCTATAAAGATTTGGCAAAGATATTAAACTTTAAGAAAAAAACTTAACCTCAGGGTTAACCAAAAATCAAGTAAAATTCAGACTAAGTCCAGTTATTCGTCAAAATACGGAAAAAATAATTTCTTCAAAATTTCAATATGAATGAAATATTTTTAACATCAAAAGCTGCTGAGAAAGTTTGACTAATATCCATAAAGATTTGACAAAACTATGGGAATTTGAAAAAGTGTGGACGCCGCCGCCGCCGCCGCCACCGACGACGACGACGCCGACGTCGGAATATGGACTGATATCAAAAATTGGATAGCTTGGCATCATGAAATATTGTATGAACCACTAAGAAATAAAACTTCAAACTTGAAATTCGACAATTTTAGGCTAAATTATAAAAAATTGGAAATTCTTATCAGATGCACATTTACATATCATGAATAGACCACAGATCAACTTCGGAGTCGATCAGATAAACGGTGCAGGAGGAGTTCATAAGAATAAGCATAATCTGGCACAAAAGATTGATTGATTGTTGTTTAACGTGCAGTGACAAATATTTCATGTATAATCAGGACGAAAACAAGTTAAGCAATAAATCAATATGTAGACTGTGAACAAGGAACCGGTAAGGGAGGGACTTTTAGACTGCCACTGGAAAAATTGCGGGTTGGATAAGGGCGGAAAATTTAACCTTGTAACTGGCCGCCTACGGACCACTCGAAAATTTATACATCCCCCTCGAACTAACAGATGCCCCTTTAGCAGGGGTTCTACCTGCATGCGGAGAAATCGAACGACCTATTTCTTTACGCCGGCCGCCCTCGGGGGGTCACAAAAGATATACAAATAGATCGGTCACGTGGTTAGATTTACAAATTAAGGCGAAAATCGAGTTCTGTGGTCATACCCTGGGTGCAACTTAATTTGAAACTATTTGTTGTCTAAGACATGTTAAGGTGCCCTTCTTACCATATATATATTCCTATTGGTTATCAAAAGACCAGTAACAAAGTCATATACAGGGATGTGTCCCTCACATTTATTTATAAGGTATTTTTACTGAATTCTAAGAGACAGACTAGTTCTGATCCCAAGCTTATATTTTCTACTTGCTATCTTATGACGTGCTGCATGGTATTTCCTATGGGTTGTTATTTCCTTTTATTGGAAATTATACGTTATCTAAAAAGATTTGAGATTCAACTCTTAACAATACTGGCTATTAAAACAAGAGTTCCATGGTCATCTAAGTGGTACACATCAGCCCTTTTAATTTGGAAATTTTAACGTATCTTGAAATAGTTAAGATTCTCACATATAACCAAATATGTAGTTTTGTTGAAAACAAGTGTAAAATCAGTGCATTCCGACTATGTAGGAGTCGAAAATGTATTATCTATGATTGCTTAGTTTCTATCTTTATACTCTGGACTTAATTGCTTTATTGAAAGCTTTTCCATTGAAATCATACCACACCTCCTGTTTCTATATTTCTGTTATTTTAGTTATTGTTTCATGTATTTTTAATGTGATTTTAGTTTATATTTTTTGTACTGCGAATGTCAAATCGGTTTCATAGTAATTCTACTGTGATCCTGATCCTGAAGATGTCAATCTATCTAACCTGAACAGGTCGACATGTCACCATTCAAAACGTAGCCAGATCTACAGGAACATTGGAAAGATCCAAGTGTATTGGTACAAAGATGTTGGCAGTTGTGTGTTCCTTCTCTACATTCATGGATATCTATATTTGTAGATGGAAAATAAATAAAATAGTCAGCATGTTATCGAACATCATTATTACTAACTTGAAGTACTTCAGACATTCTCTGTAACATATTAGGTAAAATGAAACATTATCAATGTTGCATAAGTATGGTAAGATTGTATATGGTATATGGACATTTCAAGAAATAACAGTTTATCAGCAGCTATCTGATGAACAGAACCAAACCAATTAAATAAAAAAAAGTCAAATCAGTCGGTATAGACGATTGACGGTGCAATAATTTTCGCCACTTTGAGGACATCTGGTCCACCAACAAGCCTAAGGACGGTTGGCCAAAACAATTGTACACATGTATTTAATGTCCGACTTAATTTTAAATACCCTCGGGAATGAAAAATTATATATCAAGTATAACTTGGGGATTAAATATATTACTAATAACAAACCTAAACAAGTTGCACGATCAGTGTCCAGTTTTAACCCTGTCAGACTTTTCTGATAGCTAAGCTTTTAAATACCCTTGGGGATTAAACATTGTATATTAAGTATTAAATATATTACTGATAACAAACCTAAACATGTTGCACGGTCTGTATCCAGTTTAAATCCATTATCGCAATAACATTCAAATGATCCATCTAGATTTCTACAGTGCTGACTACAACCACCGTTACTCTCTTGGCATTCATTATAATCTAAAAATATCAATAAATATTTATAATAAAACTTAAAACCTGAGTCTGTCCTATACGTTACAATTTTAGAATTTCGAATTTTTTAAGCTTTATTAGAAATAAGATATCGAGTAAAATATACATGTAAAAATATGAAATAAACGATTTAAAAAAAGAAGAAAACAGTCTTGATTAAAAAAATGTTAATAGCAGCTTTGGAGATAATTGAAGATGATAGAAAATAATATTTTTGCAACAAATGATAATTTGACAATAATGAATGTCAATACTGTAGTAACATACAACATAATACCGAGTAGGCAAATCTAACTTTAAATATGTCAAACATGGGACAATTTTTTGGAAGGTCCAAATGATTCGTATTTTCTCTGCAATAACCATAAAATGAGAATTTTTGAAGAGACCCCTCACCCGGAAAGTCAACTTCTACGTGTCGTATCGTAAGGAAAAAAAATTTACATGCATCCATGAAAAAATTGTTGTTCTTCCAGCCGATAAAGCCTCAAATAACATTGTATTTGCTTGTAAAAACTACCTTGATTGCTCGATAAGAAAGCTTGGAATCAACGACACATCTGGTAACATAACATAAACAACAACTACAACTTCTTAAGAAAAGATCCTCGTTAACCACATGTCGGTTCTGTTTTCGTTTGGTATTGACAACTAGGAAGACGAGTCGGATCTTATTTCTTTATTCTTGATACCAAAACTACACAAGTGTCCATATAAAGAATTATATATATATATCGGGTTCATCTAGGTGCTTCATCAAGCTTCTTTCTAAATTTATTATTACTATACTATCGACAGTCAAGGAAGGCCTTCAAAAGTACTGTGATAGAGAGTACCCAACAGGCGATGTTAATCAAATGTCAGTTTTAAAAAATCGAAAGATCTGCTTCAATACCTCAAATCCGATTCTTTAAATTTTGTTCAAGTATTCGAGGGTTTGACTTTTAAACCCCTTATACCTTGATTCCACATTCACAACTTAAAGACCGTCTTAAGAAAATGACACATCAGTGTTTTGTTAAACATAATGGCAATCCAATAAATATTTGGTTTTAGGTTAAAAAAATGTCTTATTTTGTAAGAGCACACACCGCTTGTTCTAATAAATACAGTAAAGGTGATCATGGTGATATTCGCAAAATGCTGGACTATTTGATTGACATATTTTCTGTAGAATTTGGTGGAAGAGTTTCAACAGACAGTTGGCATTGCAATTGAAATGGTTCACAATGTGCACCCCTGCTAGTCGTATACTTTTAACAATTATCGGAATGCTGACCGTTAGTGGTGATAGTCACATATATGTATATATAACTATATGATTGTTATCATTACTGTCACATTTAAATATACCTTTTCTAAATGCGACCTATTTTCTATTAGCTGCTGCATCATTTTGCAGTCTTATTTGTTAAGAAATATTTAGAAATGGGCAAACATTTGCAATAATAATAAACACAGCAGATGTATACAGTGTGCTAAATTTATGAAAAAGTCTCCTCGTTTAAGGTAATGATATGAGAACGAGTCTTTCTACACTTTTCTCCTTTATAAATACATTAAACAGATTACTTTGTCAAAATTTGAAGTTATTAAACAAACTGCTTGTGCAAAGTATTAATCTAAATGATGTAAGCATTTTTGTCATTAATTAGAATGAACACAGGCCAAGTCTATAATTTTGTACGAAAAAACCTTTATAATTCCATTTCCAAATTTACCAACCTGCACAAGTTTTATCATCATCTCCCAGTAAATATCCGTTGTTACAGTAGCATTCATATGATCCAATTTCATTGCGACAGTTTTGATTACATCCACCATTACTGATTTCACATTCATTCACGTCTAAAATGGTAACAAAATTTCCACAAATCAGCAAAATATTTTAAGAAAATTAAGTTACAAACTTCAGGTTAATTTCATGTTATTTCGTTCAAGATTAATTCGACGTGTAGTTATACAAAAAAAACTGTGAATTCCATTTTCCGTAATGACTTTTACCAGAAAAAAAAATTTTGTATGTTGGTAAATTCATTTAATTTGATTTCTAATAAAAAACATTCTTTCAGGATTTATCAAATTCTATCAGTATCGTATCTACAAAGCCAAGGCTCATGGTTAGCAGATTATTCTTTACAGGATACAGGTATAGGTTTTATTATTCGTGGTGATCCATTTTTTTTTTTGGATTAAGTCTTTAATAGATGCAGAAACCTGAAACCCCTGACAACGACAGGCCGTTCGGTTTCTCCGCTTGCAGGTAAAATTCCTCCTAAAGGCGAGTTTGTTTGGCGGGATGTATAAATACTATATATCACGCGTACGATAATTGCCGAGGTGAAGAAATAGGCTGCCGTGTACAGTGTTTGTAAAAGGCCAAGCTCTCAGCGTGTTAAAAATCACTTTATATGAGCTCGAAATATATGGTCCGTTTGTGGCGTTGCTCATGCTATATTCTCCTACACAAACAATCCAAATATGACCACTTTTACTAAACTGATGTCAAAACCTAATCCTTGTCTTGCACATGGCGGTCGTTCATTCCTTTTTCAAGGTTTTTTGTTCCTTTCCAATTTAATAAGTGGATATGTCAGTCCATGAAATCCCCTAAATTAGTCCACAAGGAATAAATGTTATACAAAAGTGACAGATGATTGCATAGTTTTGTAATTTTATCTGTAGTCTTACAAACAAATTCCATTAAACGAGAATAATGATGTCATTTGCATGCAATATTTGTAGGTGTGGTGTCAACTTACTTCTGACTGTCATTCTGTATCATTATTTTGTAATGGGGAAAATGATAAGTTCTAAACCTCCTACCTGAACATGTTGCCTTGTCACTATTCAATGAAAACCCAGGGTTGCAAGAACAACTGAATGATCCCTCTGTGTTGGTACATGAATGTTGGCAATTGTCAGTATCATCAGTGCATTCGTCAATATCTTATTTTGTAACAAAAAAAAAACCGAATAAGAATATACAACATTAAAATCTGTCCTGCAATATTTACAACGGTGCTGTATATTTGAAAAGAGTGATTGATTGATTGAATGGTGCTTAACGTCCAGTGGCAAATGATTCATGCATATTCAGGACGAGAACATATTCATGATGAGTGATAATGAATGAAGCCTGCTTTGTACTAGACCGACACGCTGAGCGGGATTTTTAACAGGCTAGCTCATGAAAACAACAGTCCGCAGGAAGGCGTGTCATTAACCCAGACACATTATTCTGACTCCGGTCCGACCAGTCTTTGCTCTTACTCCTAAATGCTGCGTGCTTAGCGGAAAATTTAATGTCTTTGGTTTGACCAGCCCGGGGATCGAACCCACGACCTTCCGCACTCGAGGCGAGCACGCTTATCATTACACCACCGAAGCGGTCTTCACTTGTAAAGATGAAGTTGACTAAAGATTTAAGGTAAATTTGATAATCTTTTGATTGTTAAACTGTTAAATGGATTCCCTCTACTTATCAAGAAATATTCTGAAGTGTATGCAAATTGAAATCGACAGAGGAAACGGAAACTTACCGTTGCAGCTTTTGCCATCACTATTCAAAATGAATCCATTCAAACAAAAGCATTCGTGTCCTCCGTCTAAATTATTACACTTCTGACTACATCCTCCGTTGCCATCTTGACATTCATTTTTATCTAAAAATACAAATGAAGAAAAGATATTCGTTTGAAATCCGGACGAATTCTTCTCCCCCTGTTCAAAAAAGTCTTAATAATACACTCTAGGCAATATCTTATCATAGAAAGAACAATAAAACATGCTGAAAGAATGGGAAATATTAACCTATTACTGGCGTTTTAAACTTTGTTATTAAAAACTGAAAAGGCCGTATAACACGCACTCCATAACGCATGATATCCATAGTAGGAGGTCGGGTAAACAAGTGTTCTAGGTAGTTGATTAAAACTTACCTGTATAGATCACTGTATCCTATCACCTAAACAACGTGAGTTGACGACTTTGTATCCATACAAAAAGTTGAGTTTTTCTCACATTCAACGCAAAATTGTTTGTCAGTTACCTGCTCAATATTGGTGATTCTCTACGGGCACTCCAGCTTCCTCCACCAGTAACATTGACCCCACGATGTAAACGTAACATTACTGAAAGTTGCGTTAAACCGCAAATAAACCAAAAGTATCTGTAGTATCAAAACTACACCTTCTACACAGGTACAAATAGTTATAAGGTTATATAGGAACATTGATTTCAGTTTTTTTTTTAAATTTAAATGGATTGATATTATTAGCCCTTGCACTTTACCCCTGGGACTAAACTATTTGAACATATATTAGATCGTGATCTTCCAAAAATGAAATATCCTTTTTGTAAAAGCAATATGTATAAGCTATGCTAGAGTGTATAATATTTTTTATTACATGCAAGGTTTTTCAAGTTCATATGAAGATTTACAATGTAACATTTCTTTTACAAACAACACAATCAATAATTTATCTATGATCTTGCCTTTTTTGACAAACATATTACAATGAAGATGTGAAATATGTTAATTACTATGCGGAAACAGTGTTAATGTACACGAGAACATAAAATATTAATTAATGCAAATGTGTTTTCAGTGTATATTTTCAAATGGGTTGAATGCCACATTTTCAAAAGACCATGGATATGGTTTGCATAAGAGCGTGGGAAAACAAACAGACGGTTCGGTGTAGGAATACGAATGGCT
Organism: Geukensia granosissima; assembly: GCA_032357055.1. Taxonomy (NCBI): domain Eukaryota; kingdom Metazoa; phylum Mollusca; class Bivalvia; order Mytilida; family Mytilidae; genus Geukensia; species Geukensia granosissima. Next base: position 747 of record JAULBM010072914.1, on the reverse strand, counting down.
ACATCGCAACAAAGAAACAGAAATATTGGACGGTCGAATAAAATAAAACGATGAATGAACAACCAAATCTAAAAAAAAAACCAAAATAATTAACAGTAAAAGAATGTCTATGTCATAAATAACACACACTACCCAAACCAGGTCAATATACCGTATATATCTATTTCAGACATGTTAAGGTCGTTTTGGATAACTCGACTGAACGCAGTACTTTCAAAGGATTCAGGGGGGTATAGATTTTGCCAAAAAACGAGGTAGTCAAACTTGGTTGGAGAATGTTTGGTTCACCTGATTTGGCAGTACTGTGTTTAGAAACTCAAAACACGATAATTGAACGTAACACGTAAATTGAAAAATCTCTGTCGTAATTTCGACATAACTATAATGTAATCTCTACATAACTATAATGAAATCTCTACTTAACTATATTGTAATTTCTACATAACTTTGTCGTAATTTCGCTTAACGATGTCGTAATTTTGACATACGTTGTCGTAATTTTTTCAGAACTATATAGTTACTTCGTAAAGGAGATAGTGGATTCGAAGCCTTTGTTCCTTTTCATTTTTTATTTTTTTTTGTTTGTTTCAAATTTGTCTTGACTCTATGGACTATGCACTTCTGATCTCTCACATGGGTATTCTACACTGGACTTTGACACACTATCTCGTGCCCCCGAGGGCGGCCGGGGTATAGAAATAGGCCGTTCGGTTTCTCCGCCTGCAGGTAGAACCCCTGCTAAAGGGG
>JAULBM010072903.1:0-10031 GCA_032357055.1 Geukensia granosissima | reverse complement strand
AAGGCACTGTATATCAGTATTCATATGCAGTCTGATGACCAATGAGATTTCTCTATTTCAACCCGTCACATGATAATGTGAAATATTCAGACAATTACAAAATAGACACAATGCAAGGTGCCTGTCACTATCATAAGACAGACTTCATCTTAAATTTGGTCAATGTAGGAACAAACATTTGAAATAAAATTGTCTTGTTTGGCTTGGTAATTTTAAAAAGTTTTCCTTTACAATTTATCTGAGCACTTTCATATGATCATGCTGGGAAATTGTTGTTGCCTTTGTCAATATGTCAGTTTGTCGGTTCCACTTTTCTTGTGACTTAATTTCTTCTACATTTTGGGGTTTTTTTTTATTTTGAATTTTGTTAGGAACATGTTGATGTTTTTAAAACTTTGATTTTGGACCAGTGGCTTGAACTAATTCTATATGTCTTGAGTGGAGGATTTAAGTTTTGTTACTGAATAAAAACATAATTAAATTGATACTTAATAGGTTTTAAAATTTAGATTTTTATCCAGGGCTTAAAATGTTCTAATACTTATTTCAGACATGTGAAGTGAATTCCTTTGGTCAAAAGGTCCAAACAGTAAGCAAAAAAAAAGTTTAATTCCTATTTAAGGCACGCAACACCTTCTACTTTTTAGTGAAGAATTTTAGTTTTGTAATAAAATGGTTGCAAGCAGGTGTGCAATAAAGAATACTAATTTTTGTCCACAGGTCCAAACAAAGGGGGAAAGATTTCAGATATAAGACCTTAATAGTTCTATACTCTTCGGTATTGTGTTTTTATTTGAAATTTTATGATCTCTATACAGCCTACTATTTAAGCAAATGGAACTTCAATTCCAACATTGATATATTTCTTAAAAGTCACTCAGACCCATTATTTTTGGAAACTTTCTACACACTTTATATATTTGGAATCAGAAGAATAATGGAAAATTTAGATTTCAAAAGGTACACAGATCATTCTAATTTCGATTAATTTCATATAATACTTTCAAAATAATGTTTGGGGAAAATACTTAGCCAAAAATATATTTTTCTTAAATCAGAAGTCCAATGGCAATTTATATTGAATAATTAGTTTTAACAAATTTAATGAAATTCTAGAAATTTCACCATAATGCAATATGGTTTGGAGAGTGGCGATACTTTGTATGGGTGTAGGGATGGCTGCATTTACTGATAACATTTTGCTTCAGGCGCTTGTTTTGTCACAGTTGTCAGTTGGGTTGGAAGACAGCAATGCAGATATCTTTGGGAAGAGGATCACCCAAGAACTATTGCAGTAAGTTTGGGTTCTTTGATCAAGAAGTTTCAAAATGTGAAATTCTGACAAAAAAATGGATCAATAAGTATAGCAGTAGCTTAAATGGAAAGATAGTCAAGTGAGTAAAAATGGTAGTGGCACATTTGACTTCCAGTTTATCAATATGTGTTGAGATAGGTGTAATAATTTGTGTTGAGATAATGATACTTTACAGAAAACAAATTCTAGAATTATTAGTGTAATTTTTATTCAAGCTATCTTTAAAAATGTGTGGGAACCAAAAATGAAGCTGACAATGACAACAGCGCCATGCCATAATACAACTGCAAATTTTTGCGGCCTTATAAAAAGGACTTACCACAGTCCCTTGGTATCTTAGCTCATATTTTCCACCTCCTATTCTTTTTGATAGCTGAAAAACATGACTTTATATCAATATGCTTGTTTTCTTTCTTTTTATTAACCTTCTTGTAAAATTTCCTGCCAATTCAAAACATAAATTATTGCAACAAAACATTTACAACTTCAAACATTTTATTCAGAAAACTGAGAATACTTTCCACAAAATAATTTCCATATTGAGTTTATGTATGATGCCAATAATCTACATTTTTAAATGAAATTAACCTGATTTTAAAAAACTGATCCCTATTTCTAAATGTATAAATCTTTTAACAGCTTTTTGGCAAAAAGTTCTGAAACAGATGACAAAAACACCTAAAAGAATACATTTTTCAAATGATTTAACTTTAAAAATGTTTTATTTTCAGATAAAATTTGCTTTGCTTTAACTAATTCTGTGTCATTTGTTCTGCTGAGTTAATGGATTGAGTGTCTTTTACCTTATACATGGATGTGATTCAGACATTCATGACCCACCAATTTTACCTGAAGTTCTCTGGCGAAACTACATATAATAATATAAAGGAAAAAATTCAAACGGGATTTCACCTGCGGAAATCTGCAGAAGGTTCACATCCCTTCTTATATCAACTTAAGTATGTTGTTGATTTGTGTCAGTTTGGCCAGTACACAGTGAGTTTGTATGAAAAACACCAAGGCTGGTCAACTTTCTCTGAAGTGTTTTTCATACAAAAAATCCCTGTGTGTACTGAACATGTCTTTTTGACAAACTTTGCACTTTACAGAATATAGACTACTATATTCGCACTAAGCAATTAACAAGCCATTCTCTGATATGCTCTAAGACACTGATGCCTGAAGTAGACTTAACAAATATAGTATGCCATTCACAAATTTTTAGTAACAAACTCAAAATTAAAGTTTGTAGTAACTCTTAAGTGTACAATGATATCAAAACAATAAAACCAATTATAAGTTACCTGGAAGAGTCGAGATTCCCCATTTACCTCAGCCTTTATTAATGGAGATGAAAAATCAATATCTTCAGCTATAGTAATAGTAGTTCCTCCAACAATTAACTGTAAAAACGGAAACAAAATATTTTCAAAACTTATGATAAAGAACAACTGCCATTAAAATTTAACAATTAGAACTTCCTGTATCAATAAACAATATCTTATATTTTAAAAACATTTACACATCAAGAGTTTATGCTAAACAGTGAAACCTGTCTAATCCAAACACCCTTGGGACCACAATTTTTTTTTTAGTTTGGGGAGGTGTTCGGATTAGGAAGGTTTAATTTGTATAATATTCTTGAATCTTAAGACTAAATATAAGATTTGGTTTACACAGGGTTCGGTTTACACAGGGTTCGGTTTACAAAGGGTTCAGTTTAGCCAGGTTTCACTGTAATATTCCTCAATGCAAAGTGCTTTGTTCTCTGTAAAATTTGGCTGAAATATTGCTGACATAATAATAAACACTAGTTTATCAATCAATCAATCAAGTAAATTTTTTTTAACAATTTCATACTTTTATTCAGAGTATTCACTTACTCAAACATAAATTTTAAAGAACAAGAAACTTCTTTCCTTTATTGTTAGATAGGGCTTAATGTCAACTATCATCAATTTTTCATTTTGTGACAGTGGGAGTTACTCTTTTTGGTATGGTATAAGGCCAAATGTGAACTAATATATCTTTGTATATCTATCTTTCACATTATTAGGTTGCACCTGTTTAGATTTAAGAATAAATTGTCAAATGTCAGGTATGAAACTACACAGATGTACTTACATTGATTTTACCATCACCAAATGAAGCCTTAATTTCGACTGGCTTTTGTTCTGGTTGACTGACAACCAAAGACCATTCTGTCCATTTTGTTAAACCAGATGCATCCAATGGAATTCTGACAGAAAAAAATATAATTCAGCATTATTTACCAGTATATGTTGACATAACAGCACCAAGGAGCTAAAATTTGTACACTTTATTTTAATCTTCATCTTTGAGATTCTGATATGAGTATGCCAAAATGCAGATATTTTGGAAAATATTTGTGCTTGGCAATGGCAATAAGACATTGCAAAATGTTATTTATTTATGAAGAGAATAACAAGTTTTGAAAGTTTCCACTAAAACTACTACTTTTGTGCCCCATTTATATACATGTACATTTTTTTACTCTTTATTTCAAACAATGAAGCTGTCAATGCATTTTTAGGCAATATCAGCAGGTTAACACATCAACAAAATACCAGAAACAATACCAGCAGGTAAATACATGAAAAAAAAATACCAGGAGCAAATTCCAGATATAAAACTTACACAGGGTAAATAAATGTTTGGCTTTCAAATCAAGATCTGAAGACTATTCAGGTCAAGTGAGCCTTTAAAGTACAATGATTTCCATTTTAAATGGCTGAAAAATTATTTCAATTAATATACCTAGACTGATTTGTAAATGTCCTGGCCACAAGCTGATCTTTAATGTATATAGCTGCTGCCATGGCACAAAGTTCTTTATTCTCATCTGCTGACAAGGTCTTTCCTGAAACAGACTTCTATTTTTAAAAAGCACATTAACTCAAAGCAGTTAGCAAGAAAATTTTTTTTTAACTTGTAAGCTTCTAGAAATTCATTTGGCTAAGATTTTAAATTTATTTAGTTGATTATAAATAATCATGGATCTTGACATTCTGTATTTATTGGACATGTCTGTTTATATCTGATTTTGTGGCATCTGTATTTATAGTGGGGTTAAGACAACAATTTTCTGTGCCTCATTTTGCACTTTTTTGACTGTTTCTACTTTCATGAATAAAACCACTACAAGACAATGTTCTCTTTATATAGATATCAATTACATGATAAAAATTTTGATGACTGTTTGGGCTATTTTCATTAAGAAAACATGTATGTCCAGTAAAAACAGTGATGTAATGATTTATTAAGTCTGTGCAACAGATAATTTTATGTGGCATGATTTCTAATTGGTTGGCCATTGTTGTTTTTAGGAATGTCCAACAAGACAGTCAATTAAAATTTTATTCAGGAAGGGGCAAACTAAAAAATGGCCCTGTGCTTTATGATATTGTTGGCCAAATTAAAGGCAGAGATAAATGTTGTCTAAATACTTTCTCTCATCCACTGTATAAATTCTGATTGAGAGTAACATATCAAGTGTATTTCATACCATATTTCAAAAACTGTAACCCTGGACTTTCAAAAGAATTTTAAATATGAAAATATCAGGGGGTACAATAAAACTGTCAGTCAAAATAACATAAATTCAGAAAACATACCAGTTGTTTTTTATCCAACAACAGACATAAAATAAATAAATTACCACTTTATAACTGTTTTGTCGTGTTGCAAATTACTTAATATGACTCATTAATAGATTGTAGGAATCACAAGATCAATTAGGCACAGAATGTGTAAGCTACTCTCTAAAATTACTTGACAAAATTTTTGTGTCTCTTTTCAGTCACAATATCCCGGACATGTCCAGTAAATACAGAGGTTTCTAGATCCATGCTTACAACACTCTCTTAACAGATTATTATCAAGATGTACATTTAAAAGCAATTTTATATATTTAAAGTCTTAACCTAATGAATATTTATATATTGACTGGTACAGTAGACTTCACCTAACATTATATAATTACAGCCCTCATAAGAGGTGAATATCCAAAATTGTCAACCCCATAGGGTTATTTTCCAAGGGCTTATAACCATTTTGGGGTTGATAATTTTGGATTTTCACTGATGTAGAGGGTCATAACTGTTTATTATATCGAACAAACATTTGACATCTATTGTGTAATATTTGAATTGTTCACATGGCTATGGGGATTATTAACTGGACATCGCTCACTGGGTAGTAATAGGGTTATTAAATGGATCTGTATAACTGTAGAGGTTATTAACTGGATGTCATGATTTTTGTGTGTTATTCACCGGTTAATAATAGGGTTATTAAATGAAGCTATGTAATTGTAGGGGATGTTCACCCATGATGGCAATCAAATGAAAGAATATCCTGATGATTTTGTGTCATGTTAGCATCCTTTATCCAATGGACTAAATTCTTTAGTATGTAAAGAATAAACTGTAGGAAGATACTTTGTACTTATATCACCAGTTATTACCTGCAAATCCCTCAGAAAAAACTATGGGAAGATACCTTGGTACTTATATCCCCAGTTATTTCCTGCAAATCCCTCAGGATAAACTGTGGGAACATACTTGGCACTCATATCACCAGTTATAACCTGGAAATCCCACAGGATAAACTGTGGAAAGATATTTGGATCTTATATCAAGAGTTATTACCTGTTAATCCCTCAGGATAAACTGTGGAAAGATATTTGGATCTTATATCAACAGTTATTACCTGTTAATCCCTCAGGATAAACTGTGGAAAGATATTTGGATCTTATATCACCAGTTATTACCTGGAAAATCCCTGAGGATAAACTGTGGGAAGACCCTTGGTACTAATATCACAGGTTGTTTCATGTGAATCCCCCAGAAAAAACTGTGAGAAGACACTTGCTACTAATATCTCCAGTTTCTGCCTGTGGATCCCTGTGGAAAGATATTTGGTTTTTATATCCCCAGTTAATACATGTGGATCCCTCAGAATAAACTGTGGGAAAATACTTGGTACAAGTATCACCAGTAATTACTCAAGAATCCCTCAGGATAAACTGTGGGAAGATACCTTGTACTAATATCACCAGTTATTACCTGCAAATTCCACAGGATAAACTGTGGAAAGATATTTGGTTCTTATATCACCAGTTATTACCTGCGAATCCCTCATGGTAAACTGAGAGATCAAACTTGATATTAATATCACAAATTATTACCTCCAAATCCATCAGGATATACTGTGGGAAGATACTTGGTACTGATATCACCAGCTACAAATCTTTTCTCAGTTACAATATCACGTAGCAAGGGAACATTATGTGTTACACCTGAAACAGCAAACATTTTTCTTTGTTATCACATTTTAGTAAATAAAATTTCTCATAGTTGGAACTTTAACCTATTACAGGTTATCAAGTAATTTGAGAACTGGCCTCACTGAAGAACTGAGATGCTTTACAAGCATGACATGATAAGACCAAAGCAAATGACATGCAACAGTTGAAAAAATGAACATTTGTTCACACAGTATTTCGCTGGACACATTAAAGTGGTTTACACAGTAAAGTTATGGACACAGTAATAGAATTAGATCCTTGATCATTCTGTTACATTTTAATATGGAAAATTTTTGAGAAAAGAAAATGTCAAATAGAATGAAGTAAAATATTTTCCATATCATGTGAAATTTGTTTTTTTTTGGTCCACCATGTCCCCTATTATCTGCAAAAGGGTAAGAGAATGGGAATTTTAGTTGATAAGCTGCTGACAGCTCTTACAGATATGAATTTATTGCAAAACAAGTGTGAACACTTAAATGTCTCACCTGTATAAACAGCTTTGAACTTATAAATATGTGGACACACTCAGTCTTATTTCATATAATTAAGTCGATGTGAATATATGCTGCCCTGTACATATAAACTGTAAGAGATAGGTCAGGCACCATGGCACATGTGGCTTGTTATGTGGCTTTGTCATGGATTATACAAAGAAAAAGTCATTAAAATTGGACAAAAAGAATAGAAAAATTTCATTTGAAAGTTTTTGTTTGTTTGTTTTTGTTTGATTACGGTTTAATGCCACTTTCAACAATATTTCAGTCATATCAAGGCGGTCAGTTTTACTGGCGGAGGAAGCCAGAGTACCTGGAGAGACTCACCGACCTTGGGCAGGTAACTGACAAACCTTATCATGTGTGATGAGAGTTAAACGCAACCTGTTTTTGTATGGTACAAACCCAGGCGCGAACTCATGCCTTATAGGTGATAGGATACAGTGATCTGTACAGTAAAAATATTCTTTCTGTTCTCTCCTTAAAAATATGGTGGCATATCATCCAAAATCAATTAATTCTTATTAACATAGCTACAATTAGGGTTTCAAAGACCTGAATTCAATTTTGTATCTTTGGCATCTATTCATTATATTTGTTTATGTCTGGAAAGGACAAGGGACGTTATAGGCCTTATTTGGAACATAATTCAATGTAAAAATAAACTTGCATGTAAATTCCAAAAATTTGTTAAAATTAAGTTAATGATTTTTCACAAAACAAATTCAAAAATGCCTATTTAAGGGTTTTTGACCTCACAATGACGTCACATTTAAAGGCAAAAAAGCAATTCTTTCAAAATCCCCAAAATTTGGTCAATTTTCAGTATGTTTTTTGGCTAAAATATTTATTTAATGCATGGTTTATACTTTTGGACTTATTGTTAGATAGAATGTTGGTTGCTTAACATCCAGCAGCACATATTTCATGCATATTCAGGATGAGAACACGTTCAACAATTATCAAAATTACCTAAAGTGGGGAAGGGTGGAACACAACAGGTCAACAGCTTTGACTGTCAGTGACAAAATAGGTTGGATGAGTAGAGACAATTAATTTAGCCTTTTGTAACAGCATCAGCCTCTCTTTTAAAATCAATAAAAGTGATTTTTTATGTGCAAGGAGTGTGGCATTCTCTAAACACATCATCACTATGGTCACTACCAGGTTTTCTGTATTATGTCTTGGCAGTCCTAACAAGAATGTCTCTCCAATCCATCACAAGTTCTTGGTCAGCTATTGGGCTAAGCCCTGCAGACCAGACCAATGCCCAGACCTTTGGAAAGATAATGAGGAGCCTTACACAAATAAATGCTAATAAAAAAACTTACCCTTTATAACATAGGAATCTAAAGCTGTTACCATGGTATCTAGTGCTTGTTGTCTAGTATCACCATATGTTACTAACTAAAAGAAAAAAACTGTGAACTAATAGCAGTTGTTTCCAAACATTCCTTTAAAAACTAATTAAAAACAATGTCCTTTCATTCATTTGACTAAAGATATTTTTTTTGTTCAACTCAGATATAATGTATTCTCATAAAATACAATGCCTTATATTTTAAATGCATTCTAAGGAATTTTACTACTTATTTTTAATATAAGACAAAAGGGGACCCTTTCAAAATGGTCATAAAAGTAACAACTACTCATACACTAATCATACCTTATTTATTCAGGAGATAAAATTTGTAAACAATCGCCAGGAATTGTTTTGCTGCAGTTTTACATGTATTGCCCATAATAGTGGTCTGATCAACTAACAAACATTCTTACTTACCTTGCAGATCATTGGATCATAATAAATACTAATTTCACTGCCCTCCTGTATACCACTGTCACATCTAACCTACAAATATGAATCAATTTTTACTTATTTTATTGATTGATTTGTGCTTTACATCACAGCAGCATTAATTATTGGATAAATCATGACTAGAAAATGTTGATTAAGTATTTACTTACTGCACATATCATGATGATAACAAATAAATACCACATGATGAATTAAATCTGGCATTGTTTTAGACCTACATCTTCAGCTGGATTTTTATGGTAGCAGCACATAAAAAGACAGAATGAGTTGAGTGACCAAAAGTGACTGCAGAGTCCACGCCTACCCACTTACCAATGGCTATCAACTGTCATTGAAATATAGTAGGTAGCAATGCTATAATATCTAAGAGATGCTTGTTTCCTCACTTACATTTGTATACAACATGATAGTACATTTTACACAGCTTATTTAACCAACATCTGTGAAGGTCAAATCTAGGTCATGGCAGCTCAATTCCTCCTGGATGCTTGACTTGTCACTATTATGTCTATCTGTATTCAATAGTACATGGTCTTTGACAATCAATCATATGTCTTTTGACTTTTTGTGAAACATTCATCTGAATCTTATCCTTAATGCTATCCAATTGAGATGAATAAGTAGTACCTATTCTACAGACTTTGGTTCAACAGGAAAAGCAGTCAAACCACCACATCACTGATAAATAACACTATACCCTATGTCAGAATTTGCTGGAATTAGTAAATACCTTGTGAAAGATAAACTCTCCATCGTATTCTTACAAAATGGTCGTTATTTTGTAAACTGAACAAGAGGCTCAGGAGACTGAGCCTGTATCGCTCACCTGCCTTCTGGCAAACAAGTTTCAGAGCAGAAGATATTTAATGAAACAGCCAATCAGAAACAAGATTTGTCTGACAGCCTTGTTTTTCTCCCATTGGGATAAAAAGAGGAAACTTCCATGGATGCTCTTCATTAAATAATAATCAATTTTACCAAGCAGTTTCAGTCATTCAAAATTATCTGTGGCAGCCATGTTTAGTTTCAGATCAAGACAAAATTAGGAAACTTTATAAAGGTATCTCCACTGAT
>JAULBM010072902.1:0-19770 GCA_032357055.1 Geukensia granosissima | reverse complement strand
TGACTTGATAGGATCTTCATAGCAAATATTATTTACCTAACCACATCTACGGTTCACGTATTGCTTTTCTTTTTTAAGAAAGCAACTTGTTAATGTTTCAACAGAAACAAGAATCATCCATGATGACCATGTTTTTGTCTGATCCGGACAAAATGAAGAAACTTCTTACAGGATATTCTATAGATGCTCCACATCAAATATTCATCAATTTAGCCCAGCTGTTTTAGAAAAGATTTTCTAATTTATCAGCCAATCAGAAACAAGAATCGGCCATGTTTTATGTCCGATCCGGACAAAATTAGATACCTACACACCCATCCCACCCAAATCATTCACCCACAACAAATCTAGTGTTATATCCAAAATAGGTGACTATTGATTTCAAATCAAAGTTTAATGTCATCCAGTGCATCCTTGTAGCTGCAATAGATCGCAAGTGTTTTAACCAATCCTACATGTGGCCAAGTTGGTATGACCAAGTATATAACTTAAAGGCAAAGGGCATTCATCATGTTGTTAAATAGAACAAATGGTGCCTTAAAACCCCTTAAGCTGGTATACCTTTTTGCGTGTTTATTATGGTTGATAATCGAAAATGGGAGGGATGGGTATAGGGACGAACTTTAAAATTTAGTCTTTTAGCCTTCACTATTTCGAAATCTACAAAAGGGATCTTTAACGTGCATGGAGCGTGGCATTCTCCACACACGTCACCCACTATGGTTCACGGCCATGTTTTCCTTATTATGATGTCAACGCGAGAGAACTCCCCTATCCGCCATATGGGGATCGGGTTGTGTCAGCACATGGGTCGAGCCCAAGAGACCGCTTCGGTACCAAGCGTATTTATTACACAACTTTTCAATCATGCATGCGTTTATATCTTATTTATCAATTTTACTAGAAATTGTCTTACTTATGACATATCAACGAGCATTCCGCCTCGTTTCTAATTCTTTCCGTTTGCATATGAAAGGGCAAGTATTCTCGTTTGTTCATCCTCTCCGTCCGAAAAAAACCTTAATTAGTACTCCCATCTGTCAAGGACAAAGAACAGTCTCTGATGTGGTTTCTTTGTTTGCATGAAGGCATCTTTTGGCGACACAAGTACAAACACTGGTGCATAACTTCAAGATTTGGTTTGAAACAGTTCTTGGAGTAGTACTGTTTGTTGCAATATAAGATTTTATCGATTTCATCCATTGTTTATATCGTTAACTGCAACATTTCTATTAGGCAGTACCATGACAACGGAAAAGCTCACACATCGCTAAACCAATGTTGATGATGTCATGAGAGTATATTAATTTGCCTTCAAAATAATTCCTCTTTTTAGAGTTAAATTGTAACATTATAACTTTTATTACTATAATATGCTTGACATTTGTTGCGGTCTGCAACTCGTTATTAATTATATTAAGACTAATCACATGTTAATTTATTAGGGTTGCCATAATTTCCTTGATTTTGAGCATACCTTGGATTATACCCTGAATTTGTTGAACCATGCGTAAAAAAATTTGTCAGTTCTCAAGCCAAGTGCCCAGTTGTTTTGTAATTTTATGTTATATCCTTAGGTATTCATTGGACAGAAACTGTCCAAACCTTATAAGTGAACAGTATCTGTTCAACTTCGATTTCATGCACTTTTGGTCTTTTAACAGTTTTGGGAAATCTTATTCTTAAAAATGCATGTAAATTTTATAATCTAAATTCGGAAACAACAATAAGTCAACATCTTAAAATAATACCTATTGTTTCGATCCAATTTTTAGTTACAGATAGTTTTGTACCCTTTCCACTTTGTCCAAATCAAATAAGGCAAAACTTGAACCAAAGTGCTGTCGCTTACCTGTTGATTGGTAAAGAGCAGCACCCAGAGACAAGAACGCAAGATAAGATACTGTGACCAAATAATACAAGAACTTAATTTATTTTTATACTTAATAATAAAATAGACTTACATGGTGAGCTTCCGTTCGTCACTGTGCATCTGGTCGTACATAACATGCAGTTACACGGTCATCAGAAATCAACAATAAATTTATTTAATAAATTATCCCAATACTTTAATACACAGAAATAAGTTATATCCACTACTAACTTAATATTTCTATTTGACTGAATACTAATCACCTAAACTGGTCGAGTCCACCTGTCAAAATACGTGTATGTGATCCCGAGATCTGGGCTATATACACGGTATTTACAGCCTAGAGGCATAGGAATTTCATGCTTCTAATACAATTAAAGTTTCATTCTTAAAACACCACCCATGCAAAAAAATTAAGTTATCTTCAATACACCAAATCATATCTAACATGTACAATCGATACATTATTACGGTGCCTTCTGCTACAGTTGTACAAAAAAAGAATAATTGAGACATCTTTTGTCAATTCCGAAATAAAATCTCTTATTTGAGAATAGAATATGTGAAATTTCACAGTGTGAACGTATATTTGTTCTACTTGACAGAAGTTACTCTGGAAATATTATTATAAACAATGTCATAAAAAAGTTCCAACTGGAACAAATATTCTATAAGCTTTATTCCGTCAGGAACAAATATCTTTATATTTCTTCCAATGGAAAAATATTCCATAATACTTTTTTCTTTGGAACAAATATTATGGGGGAACTTCTGTTCTGTCACATTGTGTGATATGTCTCTTGTTCTGCATCCCGGGAATTCAGCAATGAATGGACGAGTTAAATAACTAAATGATTTTTCAATAGATTGCGTCCAAAAAATTTTCGAAAGTAGAAACAATTCGAACTGGACTTTTGACCTTGGAAGGGTTTATGGGTTATTTTTGTTCTTGTTTCTTGTCGTTATTCGTTTTCACTCATATATATATAATATATACATATATGTATATTTGAAGTGAGTTGTGAAGAAGTTTTTGTTTGTGAATCGTTTTAACTTATTTACTATTAATTTCTCCGTTCTTTATGATTTACATGTTAAATCTATGTTTTCACGAATAGATCCATAAAGAATGTCTTTTTATATGGGGTTAATGTCAGCGAGACTGCACTCCAACAAAAAGGGAATTTACAAACTAGAGGTCTCCACAAGGCCTTCCTCGAGGGTGGAATACCACTGCTTGTTCAAATTCGTCCATAATACAAATATGTATACTTAAAATGATACTATGCTCCTACCAATTGTACACCGCCTCGGTGGTGTAATGCTTAGCGTGCTTGCCTCGAGTGTGGAGGGTCGTGGGTTCGATCACCGACAGGGTCCAACCAAAGACATTAAATTTTGTATTTGCTAAGCTTCTTTGCTAAGCACGCAGCATTTAGGAACAAGATCAAAGACTGCTCGGCCAAGTCAGAATAATCTGTCTGGGTAAAGTGGCATGATTTTTTGTGGATTGTTGCTTTTGTGAGCTAGCACGTTAAAAACCCGGCTCGGTTTGTCGGTCTAATACAAAGCAGGCTTCATTCATCGTCATTCATTAATATGTTCTCGTATAAAATTCTATGTTTTTTAATTAGCATTTCAACCATGATTTCAGCAATGTCAAACTGATATCCCTGGTAATGTCATATGTTTTAATGCTACACAGCTTTTACATGAAGCCTTTGTAATATTTTTGTACTTAGGACATATAAATGGCATCATTCTTCTTAAGTTGGAGATGTATAAAGATGCAAACATAGAAATGTTGTTCAATAAAATGTGAAGGCATTTTTCGGGCTTGCTCAAAGATGGAATTACTGTACATTTCTTGCATGGTAAAACAAGAATCTGTAAATAGCTTGATGAAGATATGACTTATCATCCCTTGCTTGGTAAATGATCATCTGTTGTCAATACGGTTGTTCCGAATCATTTCTATTCCGTCAACATTTTTGAAATTTCGTCTCCTAGACCACGTGACTTCGCTGGAATGTAAGGCATCGCACTTCCGATTCTATGCCTGGCAACTATTATCCACACTCTATTTTATTTGACATGTGAAGTATACACGGTCCTCAACTTACAATTTTTAAAATACGTTAATTGGATGCTTTTCTTCGTTCTTGAATTTCAAAAGGAGTTCTTTGACGTTTTACACGCAAATCTGACGTAACTAACACGAGCCCCGGAAGCTGTCTGCTTAACATGTCGTCATAATGACAAGAAAAAGACCCAGTCGACGGAATAGAAATGATTCGAAACAAGCGTATTGAGACAGTTTTCCGGGTGGCCTATTTACATTTCTCTTTTGATTGATTGATTTTAGTTTAACGACCAACGGCAAATATTTCGTGCATATTAAGGACGAGAACAAGTTCATAAGTTAGTTAGTTGAGACTTTATACATTCCCGAAATTAATTTAATATAAATTTATAAATATAAATTAAAAATAATATTTTAAAATTTACCGAAATTTCTTAACCCCGGCTACTCTAGGGGTGGTCGAATATTTATACATCCTGTCCATTAACCAACGGACTCCCATTTAGCATGGTTTTGTCACTGATGGAGAAACCGAAAAGCCTATTTCTATTCCCCGGCGGCCCTCGTGGTCCTCTCTCTTTTGAACCATATGCAACAAAACAAAATGACAAATTTGCACAGTAGCCCTAATAACCAACTAGGTGAAAACTAATTGAAGATATGGATCAGGCTGAACGTCTTTTCAGAAATAAAGATTCGGCCGGCACATAGCTATGACAATCCATTTGGGGAATATTTAAAATTTCACAGGAGTTTTTAGTGAAATTCTAAGTCTGGATCCCTTTTTGCGCCCTTCTTATGATAGTGGTCAACGACAAACCGAGATTGCTCGACTGCATAAACAATATAGGTTTGTCTTTGTGTTAAATTAATTTGTTTCATGTACATTTTTGAAAAAATATTCATGTGACAGCAGTATTATTTTATGTATACACGTCTTATTTTTGGGAGAAATAAAGAGTTTTTCAAATGAATGGATATTCCGCCCTTGTTGAAGGCCCTGTGGAGACATCTAGATTTGCTGATTCCCTGTGTTTTGCTCGTGGGCCTCTCTGACATTTATCCTATTTAATTTCATTTTCATAAACTGTAACCCCATGCGCAGTGGGAAAAGTTACAATATTAACTTATGTTATTATCAGTTTGACGCCAAGGTTAAGTAAGAAACATCAAAATCGTGCATTAAAACTGTAACAAATTAGGTCGAATATATTCTGGGACCGTTAAAGCCTAACATGTAATTATTCATGTGTAAATAAACAACTTAACAAAATCTTTTAACCAAATTTATCTATATATCTAAAATATGATTATCTTGTTGACATTCAAACATAAGTACTTCATCATCTTAATATGTATATCGTGTAAACAATCATCCTTTTGTTCAAAATCTAAAACTAGGACCAACTTTTAACAAACTCGCACAAAAAGCATAAAAAATGTACAAGCGTTTATGAAACAATTAAAGCAGATAGCAGAATTTTTCACAAATTAGTCCATAGATTCTGGAGGCTTTTAGCGACCACAGACCCCGGCTTCGCGGTGCTGATAAAACGACTCCCCCTTCCTTGCATTATCCTTTTACGGGCCTGTTGGAAATACAGAGGCTAAACAGGTCCGTATGATGATAAAGCAAAGTAGGAGGGAGTCGTTTCATCGGCACCACGAAGCCGTCTGTCTGTGGTCGCTATTAGTCCCCAAAACCTATGAGCTGTTTTGGCGAAAAAATCTTCTATCTGTCATTTCCTAACACTATGACGGTCACTCTAAAAACCAAATCTCGATTTATATATTAGGGCTGGTTGTTTTCCGGTGGGGTTTGTCTGAACTCCACAAACCAAATGGCTGCGGATAGGGTACCGTCGAAGAGAATGAATGCTTACCTGTAACATGCATAACGGTCTTCATGAAGAAAATCTTTTAAATATAGAATATTGTTGAAACATAAAGCTTTAAGTCATTATGTAGAGAATTGCCGATATTTCATTTAAAGCTTTTTCTGTCATCTAAATGAATTCTTGTTAACTTGTAGCAGTTAATTTTTTTTTTCAAAAGAAATGTTGATGTAGGAAGTACTAGTACTATCTACTGAAAGATTGTTTACATATAGCAGGTGGTGTCTTCTATGGAGAATGCTGTCTTCTGAAGAGAATTGTTGTTTACATGTATAATTTACCATCTTCTGGAGAAATATGTTTACATGTGGCAGTTACTGTCTTCTGTGGAGAGTTATTCACATTGAAGCAGTTACTGCCTTTTTGAAGAAAATAATTTTTATATGTAGCAGGCACTGTCTTCGAAAGAGAATTATTGCTTACATATGGTAGATACTGCCTTCTGAAGAGAGTCATTCTTCACATCTGGCATGCACTGTCGTCTAAAAAGAATTGTTATTCACTTGCTAGCGTAACTGTCTTCTGAAGAGATTTATTGTTTACAAGTAGTCTTCTGAAACGAAATAATGTTTGCATGCAGCCGGTACCGTTTTCTGCAGAGAATTTTTGCTTACATGTAGCAGTTACTGTCTTCTGAAGAGATTTGTAATTTACATCTAGCAGATTCTAAAGGGAATTATTGTTTTTTGTGTATATTACTCTCTTCTAGGACAATGGACCGTTTTAGAAATGCAACAGAATACTGAAAAGAGCATTGTTATGACGGAATTTTATTGGTCAAAACGTCATTTACAAGAACTCTGAGAATGCGCAATGCGTTATACCAGGAGAGAATATGAAATTCTGGAGAAAATCGATCGCTGTTTTAAGTTCTGTCTTCTGAAGAGAATTATTGTTTACGTTAAGTTGTGGCTGTTTTTAAAGAGAGAGGTGTATTTGTGTGTGTTATTGAAAAATCTTCCGTTTTTTTTCCTTTAACTGGTGAATAGTACGACAAAACCTTATCCATACGTGGCAATTAATTGAATATCAGGCCCAATAGTTTAGAGACAACAATGAAAATTCATATAATCTTTTTATTATTCTCCATCTCGCTATAAATTCTCATCAAGTAAACTGTTTTCGGACTACTTGTCGAAAAATATAGCCTAAAACATACATAATCTTAACAAATATATAGAATGTACACTTTATGGTCACAACGTGTGTGGTCTATCGTAGGGGCGGTAATAAAGATGGAAGAACCAAGATGTTTTGAGTACTTTGCAATGTTTGGTATGATGCTTTACAGCAATACAGTTAAAGCAGGCTAATCGTAAAATACTCTGTTTATATGTATCATCAAATATGGATGCTCTAATGTGGCACCAAATATGGATGCTCCAATGTATCGCAAAATATGGAAGCTCTAATGTGGCACCAAATATGGATGCTCTAATGTCGCGCAAAATATGGAAGTCTAATGTGGCATCAAATATGGATGCTCTAATGTGGCAGCATATATGGATGCTCTAATGTATCGCCAAATATGGAAGCTCTAATGTGGCAACAAATATGGATGTTCTTATGTGGCACCAAATATTTATGCTCTAATGTGGCACCAAATATAGATGCTCTAATGAGGCACCAAAATGAGCATGTTCTAATGTGGCACTAAATATGGATGTTCTAATGTATCACCAAATATGGAAGCCCTAATGTGGCATCAAATATGGATGCTTTAATGTGCTACCATATATGGAGGCTCTAATGTGGTACCAAATATGGATGCTCCAATGTATCGCAAAATATGGAAGCTCTGATGTGGCACCAAATATGGATGCTCTAATGTGCCACCAACTATGGATGCTCTAATGTGCAACCAACTATGGATACTCTAATGTGCTACCAAATATGGAAAATCTAATAAGCCACCAATATGGAGGCTTTGGTCTGCCACCAAATATGGATCCTCTAAAGTATCTCATAATATGGACGGTCTAATGAGTCACCAAAAATGAAAAATGAATGGTGTAATATATGGAAAGAAGTTTACATGGTTTCCCCTTATCTTTCATTCGACAGTTACCACAAAAGTTGTAAGGGGTGACCACTTGAATCGATGGGCTATGGTTTTTTAATTGGTTCAAAAATTATTTAGAACGCTACAAAATCATAATATTCTTTTACTTTCAGATGCCATTAATTTAACATTTTTTAGGAATTTCAAATATATTTGTTCTATGAAAAGTAGAGTATTAATTGTTTTCAAGTCACCTTAAGCTTGTGACCTCCATTAGAAAGTTGTGTAGAGCGTATACGTATGTAAGTGGAATTTCACCAAATTTACATCAAGTCAATAAGGCATCACACGCACATCACAGAATTATTTAAAAAGCAACTAATAACGTTTATAATATTTTTATTAAAATGAGATAGTTTACACGAAGAAAACTTGGGTGTGTCATATTTTACAGCGTATTATTAGAAAGCGAGAAAGCTCGATAGAGTTCTAAGCAGCTTTACATTTTTTATCTAAAACGCTAATAGTGCTATTATCAACCTGTATTGTGGTATTTCCGAGGTTGACGAATTATTGCGCATGACAACCTGGAAACGGAAGTACAACGTGACAAATATGAACAAAAATTGTGTGACTATAGTTCGCAAAAATTAGATTTAGCCTACAAGTCACATGCAGGATGTAAGTTTTCTTCGTATAAACACATTCCAATTCAATACAATACCATAACGTTTATACTGCACATGCGCAGCATTTTCTGTTGAAGTCCACTCTCATAAATATAACATATAATATAAGAGAGTCGGATCACACGTAGCAATTTCGATAATTTCAATGTATTATCGGAATATGTCGAGCCTTTCCGACTGTATAAAAATACTAGTATGCATGTTTAAAAAAAGATAAAAATACAATGTTCTGGAAAACTTTATCATGGATACATAAAAGGTATAACTACATGACCTTTCAATGAAAGAATACTAAAAACACTTGGAAGACGTACACACAAATTATCTGGCATCTTAATTAATACTCAAAATGGAAGACTAGTAAACAAAGCTAATATGAAGACGTTTTCAAATTAAACCGGAAGTTGCTTGAACACTCTATTGTATAACAATAAAATTCATAGATCAGGGGTGCGTTTTTTCACGTGAATCTGAAACATTATTCCAGATCATTTTATGTTTCACCGCTTGTTTTAAATGAAACTGAAACATGATTTCAAATCATGTTGAACATTAGGGACCAATGATTCAAGATGAAATCATAACCAAAATCAGTTTGTTGGAACATAAAGTTTTTTAAATGGCTGAACAGACATGATTTTGATTCGATGAATCGAGATTCTGAAACAGGTTTCAGATTCAGGTAAAAGAAACGCACCTCAGTTTATGTTTCAGATTCTATACGCATGCTAGCAGTCATTTTCCTTTCCAATCTGACATGGCAAAAAACAGGTATATAAAAATTGCCGTTTTTCTCTACACTACATGCTATCGTGAAAAATAAATTATGATAACCCCAAAACATAGGGAAATATAATATTGTTTATTATAATATAAAACTATAAAAATGGAATACTTCTAATATAAGAAGATATTGTAAAATATATTAAAAATGCAAAATCGCTGTACAAACTGAAGAAAACATTTGATTCACTGATGGAGGGGAAGTTCGTTGTCTTAATTAACTATGGTAACAAGGTCCACATGAAAAAATGATAATTCCCCGAAAAATGAAACATCCGGTAAAGCTTATCTATATATATTTTTAATTTTTTAAATTTCATTTCAAGACACAAACTCCGGAACTGAAAATTTATTTTGCCAACCTGTTCCGAATCAACTCGTTCCGATCTGTTCGTTTTCCAGATGTAAAACTGGTGCCCAGTTAAACTGGTCCTCTGAAATCAAAATATCTCCCCCTCAAAATGCCTAAAAATGATACAGAAACATTACAATATATAGCACCGTAAAAACTTATATTATTTACAGAACATGTTTGTAAAACTATTGCAGCTTCTTCTGAAATCTTCACAGGACTGAAGGCACTCACGTTAAAATCACATCATTGAATACATTGTACGAGACCGCTTGTTCCAAGTAACACAAATCAATCTACTTTTTCACCCATTTTTAAAGTGGAATCGTCCACGTGATTTCCTACTTCATTGTTTTCGTCAGCACCATTGGCTTGCTGATATCGCTTTTTAAATTTCTTCCATAAATCAGCAATTAAGTCTGTCACAACGATTTGTGTGCTATTTTTAGATATCATGTACATCAGGAAAATTCCATCGTTTCTTAAATAGTTACGTGCAAACTGTACGCACAGCTTTTTGTCAAAACTTGTCTGAATTTCATTTTGTGCTTTCAGATACTTTTTAATGTAATGAACTTTATTATTGTGCATTATATGGAAAACAATCCACTTTAATACGTTATATGTACAGAGTATGGAGACGAATACCAGCCAAAACCAAATAAAAATAAATATTTTCTCGTTGAAAAGATTTATCGGTAAAACACACTGAACTGTCCATGTCTGTAAATTATTTAACTGCCGGATACGGAAATCACAAAGGGTTACTCTGGGAAATCTGGCTGACTCCCGGAAGTCATCACCTCGAACAAGCGCGTCGATAACCTCAAAACCATAGAAATTGTAATCGCTTGCCATAAACGCATTCAATATGAAAAATTGCGAAATGATATTGATTAGATATAAAAATTTCGTGAACATAAAAAGTCCAGTTAGAAATGTCCCTTCACGTTTATTACAAACAAGGCAAAAATATTTTGAAGCCTTCGCACGAAATTTGACAAATTTGTTGTGTTTGTATTCCTGATAAGTCCATAGCCACTTGTCTACGTAGTTTGATAAATTTCCAATGGCTTCCGCCCGTTCTTCCGGTGAATTACATTGTGTGTCTTGCGCAAAGTCGATGACACGATCTAAGCTTATTCCTGCTCCACTATGAAACATTTTCCATAGTAAGTTTGGCAATTTAAACATCAATGCTTGGAAGAGTAATATTAAAGGAACCCACTGATAATATGTAAGCTCCTTGTCCTGCCTCGTTTTCAAGTCTACCGGAATTGTGTCTTCCATTGGAACGTAGTAAGTGTTGCTGATCCAGCAGATGTTGTTCGTGTAAGCTTCGTAAGCGTCCGTAAATTCTGCCGGACACCAACATTGTATCGGATCTCCTACTAACTGCCCTGTCGATACAACTATTGCGAAAACGATCAGTAGTATCACAGTATACATATGGTTCATTCGATCTATCCAATCATCGCTTGTGTTACTCTTGAGCTTACCGATCGACGGTACATAGTCGATGATATCGGCTACCCTAAAATAAAAAGGGAAATTACTCGGTTAGCAAACACATTTTGTGCTGGGGATAAAAAATCTTGCATGCATGCTCAAATACAAATAGTCTTAG
The DNA here is from genome assembly GCA_032357055.1 of Geukensia granosissima. NCBI lineage: Eukaryota > Metazoa > Mollusca > Bivalvia > Mytilida > Mytilidae > Geukensia > Geukensia granosissima. The sequence goes on along the minus strand of JAULBM010072902.1, from coordinate 8,466 downwards.
AAAAAAGGGGGGATATGGTGTAAATATTTATGACACAAAAATCTCATATGTACAAGTAAATTACACTAATAGAGAAATAAATCAAAGTTTATCGTGAAAGCAAACTGATGGAACTTCAAGACATTCCTTCCAGTTTTGGTTAAATCAGCAAAGCGTTTTCGGCCAATCGGAAACTACAACTGACCAAAAGATTTATTTGTTGTCCCATAAGAATTAATGAGAAAGTTTTACCAACTCGGAAAGCTATGGAAGTTGTTAAATGTCATGTTTATCTGTATTTTGGTGTTTTAAACATTTGTGTTTACTGTTCCTCATTTGTGAAATATTGTGTACTTTTGTATATGCTATCAACCCATTGAGGGCAAAATTATGCATTAAATAAATATAGAAATATATAAATATATTTAAAGAGGTTTCTTTTTTAACAATACACCGAAATTGTAAACATGTTTTCCCTATGAAAAAAAAAAAACACGTTATGAAAGCCCTGATCCAGAAATTATCTATTTTAATAAGTTTTAAGGAAAAAAGAAATTAAAAAAAGTTATGAAAAAAGTTTATTAGCTCTGTTTATTTCAAAAGTTTTATGAATGTACATTTTTAAAATATAAAATTACCAATGTTAAAAAAATATGTAGTATAGTATAGCAGTCAATCAAAGATTTATGCCGAATTCTCGCCCTCCAAAAACACTACCGATTCATCTTACAAAAATACACGTAATAGGTTGTCTAAGTGTTTTACAGTCCACAACGCTACCAAAAATGGAAAAGTATACTAAAGTTGCATATACATGTACTTCTAAAATAATACATTTAGATAGTTCCAATTAAATTTTTAGACATTTTATAAGTATCAATTAGGTTTATTTAACTATGTTTCAAAAGAATTTCACATATTTTGCAATTTGTTGAATTCTATTGTTTATGGTATGAAAAGTTTATTTGGTTGCGGGTAAAAATCTGAGCATTGAAAATTGATGAAACTTTTGGGTTATACATGTATTCAAATTTGCAATATCTTTAATTTTTACCCAGACAAATAAGAAGAGTTTTATAGCTATTTGACCTTTCATGACCTCATTCCATATATAGTAGTAATCCTGACTGTTTAACGTTTTGCTACATGTACATGTTTGATAATACTCAAGTAAGAGCAGTTTAAAAATAGATGTGGCATGATTGTCCATGAGACAGCCACCCACCAAATGACAGTAGAATTTAAACTTCTATAGGGTCCATTATGGTCTTCAGCAATAACCCGAGTCCATACCATAATGGAAGCTTCAGATTTTTTTACGTATACACGATGTTTTTTGGACGATTTAGAGCTTTTCGCAAGGAGTGGTATTCCACCACCCTTGTATCTAGATTTATAGATTACAGTGTAGTTATCTGTGTTCTATGTTTGTCTTTCGTTTCATTTTGTTTGCCATGGTTTTGTCTGTCTTCCGACTTAACGATTTCTATCTGCCCCTTTGGTATCTTCGAATATCTTTTACCCTGTTTTTCTCATGGTTTGAGTGCAGTCTCTTTTGACCTTTACCACATATCTTCTGATTTTCATGCATACACTTTTTTCATTTTAATTTTTTCAAGTTACAAACTCTGACATGGCCAATAATTTTGTGAATCTGCTTGGCAATTAGAAATATTGCATGAAAACTTGAGATGAGTTATCTCCCTTCAGGATTTTCATGTATTGCACACACCGTAAGTACTCTAAATTAAGTAGCTTAAACACAGTTTTGTTTTAGCTTAAACCGGGATTAACTGAATCAATTCACATTAGGCTGCATTAAAATAAGAATATCTGCATGAGTTAATCTGTGATTTTCTAATTAAAAAATTGAGAAAATCTAGGTTTTTCTAAACTTTAACTAACTTTAAGTTAATCAATTCAGCTTAAGCTGGGTTATCTATATATAAATTATCCGAGATAAACCAGGATATTCAAAATAATGAGAAAATCTAGCAGTAACTTGAATAATTCAGCTTAAGTTAAAATTGAATTAATCCGGCTTTACTTGAATTAATTTTTAGAACATTTTGATTGGTCTTTAATCATCTTGAAATTCTTCGAAATAATTTAATTTAATGGTGGGTTGAAATGTATTAAAGTCCTGAAGTTTAAATTATTTAGTCTTGATTTCAGCTTAGAAAAACCAGGTTTAAGTTACTTAATCTTAGATAAAGTAATTAAAGTGGTGAGCAGGGCAGACAGATGAGGAAAAAGGACATGAAATTTACATGAAATTTACATATTACTATATGTTACTTGACCTTTTACATATACAGATATCAAATTTAAACAGACATGACTGGCATATACCTTCTACTGTTTTATCACCCTTAGTATGATTCTATATTGAATGACACTTACCAATATTACTCTGTATGTAATATCATTTAAGGACAATAAAATTTATTTGTAAAGATGCTTTTCTAATTAAATTGGGAGCTTTCTGATATGATTTTTCTGTGTACCTTAAAGGGCTTTTAACGGTTATTTTGCTCATTTCGGTTACGAAAAAGGGGTGAGTTTGGATCAAACATGTTAAACCAACCGCATTTTGTGAGTGCCTAAGCAGAGTCAAGACTCGTGATCATTCGATAGTCTTTGAATTTGATTTTTGATTTTTTTTTGTTTATTTAGCCTGTCATTCAATATCAATCTAATTAAAATTAAATCTCCACATATCAACGCTCCTCTCTTTTTTGTCGTGGCCCCATCGGGACTAAAAAAGAGGAGCTTGTTACAATATTAAAAAATTCTAACTTGGTGATAATTAGTATAGATTTTGAATTTCCGATATGAGATCAGGTCTTTTTCTTTCATTTAAAATATATTATACATTCAAGCAATTGGAAATATAAATTCTTTGTTGATATTAGGCGTGACTGATTGATTTTTAACGTGCTAGCTCACGAAAGCAACAGTCCGCAGGAATACATGCCACCTTACCCAGACACCTTATTCTGGGCAGACCAGTCTTTGCTCTTATTCCTGCGTGCTTAGCGTAGAAGCAGCAAATACCAATTGTAATTGTCTTTCGTTTGACCCGACCAGGGATCGATCCCACGACCTTCTGCACTCGAAGCGAGCACGCTAACCATTACACCACGGAGACGGTATATTGGGCTTAATGGAGGATAACAGCGTGATTAGGCAATTTTTTCAAAGGTGGTACAGGTTATGAAGAGATGCTTATTTTTCAAAGGACAAACAGTGTAAACAATTTTCACTACTTAATGGAAGAACCTTTTTCAAAATAAAATGAGGGGGTTGATTATCGTTATAAATTTTTTCATCAAGTCGAATAAAAAACAAATCTCCAAACAAGGTAATGTATACCTAATATATTTTGGAAATATGTGAAAACAAATAAGGTGAGAAGCAATGGAACCGATCAGTCTTATTAAAATTTGATCCTACATTCTTTTTGTATTTATTAATTTTTTCCTGTAGGAAAAATTAAAGAAATAGAAAAATAACAAATATAGAATAAGAATTTAGGGTCAAATTTAATAAAACCAGTCTAACTTCTATGCTCATATCACTTGCTCACTAGCCAAACGATTTTTTAAGGGGGGGGGGGGGTAATAATATTTTAGGAAACACCCATAGCTCCCTTTTCATGTTACTTTTTCATAACATAAGAAGCAAATAATGTACACGAAGAAACGCCTTTTCAACATTTGCAAAGTGAAACATTAAAAATAACCCATGTCGAATAAATATGGAAAATTTGGGGTATGCTACATTTCAAGGAGTACCCTCTCATATAAAGTCAAAGATCCTAACAATTCAACTGAAATGCGACTAAATGGCAAGGGTAGTGTGCAATTACGATTGTGGTCTGTTGAAAAAATATTAACACACCTTGTAAATCATGGCGTGTATTTACTTTTGTCAACAGGTGAATAACTTTGGGACAAACTGAAAGTTAATGATATAAAACTCGACATTAAATCAAATTATTATGCTTCTTACTTACATTTCTACGAAATGGTGATGTCCCTTCCGATATCAGCGGAGGATTATAATTTATCAAATCTTCTTACGAAATATTGTGTATACAAAAAGAAAGAGCTTTAAAAGTCCTGTTTGTGTATTTGGAAATAGTGTGTGACACACACCTCTTATTCACTCAGCCGGAAACCCAAATGATATTTATAAATCGCTTAATTTAAAGACTTGATGAGTAATATTAATATTTTGTTTTCTACATAACAAGTCGCCTCGGGTATACTAGATGCATACTTGCAGTTAACTTAATGTATGACTTATCATGAAACATTTGTTGTTTTTGTTTAATTGTAAAACGAGCATTAATAAAAATTAGTGGCCAATTATAACGAGAAAAAATAAAAAAAAATATTGGCCAATTATAACGCACATGGTCCGGTCTGTTCGACTACAAGTTTTCGGACAACTTGACTCTCATAAATTAAAAAATGTCATAAAAGGTCAAATGGCCCCAAACCTAATATTTTTTTGAAATAAAGCTTAACTTGAAAACAAAGTTTTAAGATTACCACAAGATATTATCATTTTTCTATGCCTTGAGAGAGTTTTTTATCCTTAACAATAGAATTATTTTTTTGCAAAAAAGAAGAATTATTCCTTTTGAAGAACTCCTTAAAAACACCGACGGGCTCCGCCAGCGCAGCATGAAAGTACGTTGACATATGAAAGGTGAACACATGAACCTTTGGAGGTGTGAACGCAGTATTTTCATGGACAAATTAATGTGCTAGACAAACTAATGTTATTTGGTGGGTGGCTTTCTCGTGGACAATCATGCCACATCTCGTAATTTTTTAGTAAAGTGCTGGATACAGTGACGTGATGGATACAGTAGTATGACTAGATCCGTGCTCATTTTGACTCCCACTATCCCTAAAACTGGTGTTACTGTTAAGACATATTTCAAAGGGAATAAATTGGAAAAAACGCGATCAAAATCAGATGAAAAATAAAACAATTCCTATATTTTGACAAACCCCCTGAAAGCTCTCATTGAGAAAAAATAAATAGAAAACCCCTTCAAAATTATAGATAAAAAATTCCATATTATACGAAATATTCTCCCAATTGGACCTCTAAGTTCGAAAATGGTAAGCGATAAATAGAATCCGTTGACTAAAGCTACCATTGAAAGATATCAAATGAAATAAAAACACACCAAATTCGGATGAAAAATAAAAAAAATCATCATCTATTGCAAAATTGGATGTTTTAACCCTTTGTCCCATTTCATACAAAAAATCGACTAATATTACAAAAAATGCTTGGAATAACTTTTGTTGCATTTGTCATAAGGAATAATTTTAGAAAAATTATTCAAATCGGATACTAAAATTTCCGTATTGTATGAAAATTTACTTTCCCCCTTTTTGACCCCTTTTAGCTCGAAAACGGTAAGAGATAGAGGAAATCTGTTGACATACTCATATTGGAAGCTGTCACTGAGAGGTAACAAATGCCAAAATAGCCTCATCAAAATCGGATGAAAAAAAAATTCTCATCTTCTGCAAAATTGCATTTTTTAACCATTGATCCTTTTATATAAAAATTTGTAAATGCTACCAAAACTTCAGTGAACTTACTAGAAACGACAAACAAATCCATCAAGACCTAACTAGCAAACTAAGACTAGATAAGTTATAAGAACTAAGGAACCGAGATAGTCATTTGATACTATGTTTATCTTGTATGTATACTATGTGTGTGAAATGTAACACAATGTCCTAATTGGTCTTAAATCTGCATTTGTAAAAAGAATTGAAACGAATTATCCTCATTTGCACCAGTTAGACAATGGAAAAATTCAAATTCGACAAATCTCATGTAATCATTTCGAAAAATTTACCATGCAAAAGTTTGTGAATTTACAAAAAATGTAAGTGGATTTTTAGCAATCAGTGTTTGGCCCGGCCCCTTCACTTGTTGAAACGTATAATGTGCCGCCTTTTTGGTCGAAATATGCATAGTATATAATAGGAGATGCGACATGATTGCCCATGCTTGATACAGCCAACTACAAGCCATTGTGATCCCTTTTACGGTCGAAATGTATATGGTGCCAAAATCCCTTAAGAAAGTCTTGCTTCGCCGCTAAACGCGATCATCAGGCTTTACAACGATTACGACATATTTCATTCATTTCTTATATAAATGTGCGTTAAACATATTTGTGTTGTGTTTGTTCAATATATTTATTTACATTAACTGTGCATATAAGCCCTGTCATAGTGCAAAAAATCTGTCTTTGTCGTAAAAATTCGAGTGATTTGGTAACCCGAATATTCGTTCGATTCCGTTCACTATCGATGACTACCTCTTAAGGCCGATAGAGGGAGCAGAATTATTCGACTCATCCGATTGATTGATTGTTGGTTGCTTAACGTCCAGGGGTAAATATTTTCGACAATTATCAACATCGAAAAGGGAGTGGGATGGGACACAACAAGGCAACGGTTTTTGACTGCCACGGGAAAAAGGGAGTGATGGGTAGTGACGGAAAATTTAGCCTTTTGTAGCGGCAATAGCCTTCTCTTTTTCGAAAACTACAAAAGGGGTCTTTTACGTGCAAGGAGCGTGGCACTCTACAAACACGTCACCCACTATGGTCCGTATTATAACCTGGCAGCCCTGGGTCAGCTCTTTGGGTCGAGACCGGGTGTTAGAGTAAAATCATCTTGAAAAGAAGTTAAATAAATCTTTAATGCAATGATACATCTGGTAAACCCCCGGGGCGGCCGGGGTGAAGAAATAGGCCATTCGGTTTCCCCAGGTAGAACCCCTGCTAAAGGGGCGTCCGTTAGTTCGAGTGAGATAAATACTATAAATACTCGAACTCACCTTCGCAGGTTATGCCGGGAAAATAATTTGCATATTAAATCAACACTATTTATCCTTTTTAAAAATATGTAAAAATAGTAGAATTGAAATTCTAATGAAAGATTCTTACATGAAGAGTAATAATAAGTAACAATCAATGCATATTAAAACAAGAAAACAAAGCAAAATAACATGCAGACGAAGTTTAATATAAAAACAACCTGTTCCTTTCCGGTCACATAAGCAACAGTCGTTGTACTGTTTTTTTTTTTGTCTGCCTGGTGACATTAAGAGTGGTCAAGTAGCAAACATCCATATATCAGTGGTTTTACCTAAGCAGACCCACATAATACTTATAATTTTGACTGAATTCTGCAAGAGCAGTTTTTGGTGTAGCTTTGGCTAGTTCATACACTTATATGTTGTTCAGATTACTCGACTGTAATAGCCGACAAATAATAAACTCAAGATTTCATTTACACAAAAGATTAGCATTTTTCAATTATGCATAACATACAAAAGAAGAGTGTATTCTTTTTTATCTGCCAAACTGTAGCCAACTTCCAATAAGTAAAGATACTTAAGTGTTGAGATTGTCATCACTTACATTTATCACTTTCATGTAAACTATAAGTGCACCTAGTTATGTGAAAACTGTTGATGTGCATCATCCTCGTTTGGGTACTTTATACACTGAAGACTTAAGCTGGACTAACACGAACCCTACAAAAACTAGGGTGAGTTCAGGTGCTCCGGAAGGTTAAGGAACTCCTGCTTTACTAGTGTCGCCCGGAAATGGAACAAATACAATTATAGAGCAAATGATTGAACAATGTAAAACAGATTTTAATATAAAAAAACAACCATTTAATGACAGGTTCCTGGCTGGGCACAGGCACATACAGAGTGTGGCATGATTGAACATATTTTTGAGTAGTAGACCCTCCCCTAACTTGTGACATTGGTTTGAGAAAGCGACATAACCAAACGTTAAAAACCAACTGCTTAAAATTTAACTTTCAATACATAGTACGGACACAATAACAAATAAATCAATAGATAATCAGATGTAAAAACCTTTAAAAAAGTACTCACTGTTTCTGACAGTTTGTTCAAAATTGAATAACAGCTGATAAAAAAAAAAAACTAGCTTTGCTGTGTTTGTCATCTGCAAACCTCTCAAGATTGCCGTGGTAGTGACAAAAGCTCTTTAATATAATAGTAAAAATAGTGAAACATTCCATTCCCAAGGGCAGGTTTAATTTTACAAAAAATGAACATGAAGATTAGGATTGGAAAAATAAAGTCCTCACATTTGCATGGCATTTGGGATTTAGTTATGTCATGGACCTACTAGGATTTCTATTAGAGAAAAAATCAAAATAAGAGGTAGACATAGTCTGTTTGTCGTGTCCCTACTTTGAAGCTTTAAAAGATGAGAAAAAAGATGATCACTTAATCAATATATCTCGTAAAAGAACGTCTTCCATTTCGCGATTAATTAACCGCTTAAACACTTTCTAAAAGCCTCTTCCACCAAGCTATATTTATACAATATACGGTCAATGTCTGAAAAATATCAATTTTTTTGTATGAGGCTAAGAAACTGGGGAAGGGCGA
>JAULBM010072891.1:0-10031 GCA_032357055.1 Geukensia granosissima | reverse complement strand
TTTTATCAGATGATTACAAGTACATCCAAATTTTGATACCAATTCTTTATATTTATGAAAGAATTTAGTGAAAGTTTAGTGAACACAATAATCAGTTGTATTCAGTTCTACTTTATTTGCTTGTGGGATAATTCCTTATTTCATTCATTCGCACACAAGTTCATTTTCATGCAATATCTAGATTTTAAGGGCAAATCACCCAGTTATATGTAATGATGAATTTTTCTATTGCTTGATATTCTGTTGTCTGAGTTAAAAAATTGAAGCAAAAAGTTTGATACCAGTTTTTTGCACATGCACTCAGAGGCTTTAAATATTGGTAAAAAACTCAGTGCATATAATAAGACATGATTATGTTATTTTTTGTTATATTTTGAATCATTATGCTGTACTACTACAAACATATTCATGTAGGATTTACACTAAGTATTATAGGAAAAATTGCAAGTGTAATTATAAGATTTTTTTTCTAATATTGATGAGTGTTATTCCCCTTTAATTACGAAATTCTTAAATAGACTTGTTTTCGTCTGTAGTTGACTGTTGACTGTTGACTGTACTAGCCCAAAGTTTAAATGAGTCAAATTCTTAATGAGTCCCAAATGTTATAGAAATGCATAGACTCTTGTGTTATTTTCTCAAAGCAGGACAACATAAGATCTCTTTCCACTGTCTCATGTTGGTGGTGCGATTCCACGTCTCCTGAACCTTTCAACAGAATTTAAATGAAAATTCCCATTTTTTATGAGGTCTGCTATTGTACTTCCTTCAGTCAAACCTGGGCAAATCGAAGTCAAAATGACCAACAAATATAACTCGAGTTATCAGAGGTGTGACACAAAAAAGTTGAACTCTTTCTTTTGAGGCACAGAAATTTTGTATTGAAAGACATAAATGGGTGTTGTATTTGAATGCAAATTAGAAGCTAATTAAAGTGACAGTCTGATGCTGTGTGTTTAGCATTAACATGAATTTTTGAGGGATTTTTTATATTCACTTAAAAAAGACATTAAAAGCATATATCAGATGTCATGATCATCAAAAATTTGAAATAAAGTTAGATTTTTCCAACTTTGCAAGATTAGTAAAAAAAAATAATGTTAACATCTTTAAAAAAAGATTGAAGAAATTGATTTGTTTATTTCAATATTTACAGTACATTTTCAGGTCAATTCACCATCTCCTACCTAAAATCCAATAAAAACAAAGATCAGTGAAAAAATAATAAAAATAAACAAAGATAACGAAGTTGTCAGTCAGCTGTTCCTGACCTATAAATGATTAGATCTATCTAAGATGCACCACCTCTTCAGGGTTGTTATTTCTTTTATGAACCCACACTGAAGTTTTGAAAAATATTGGCAAATTGTTTAAATTGTTTTAGCTACCTGCTGCAGAAAAACTGCTCAACTTCTTTAGATTTAAACTGAACTGAGTCTTTTACTTTTTATTTATTTAGAAAAATCTGTAAAAGAAATCTTTAATATTCTTATGAAATGCAATGCAGATTTAAGTTTAAAAAACTTATGTATATTTCAGATTTCTTATACGTAGTCTTAGTATTCTCTAATCATGTGGAAAATTGGACAATTGCATTGATTCCTATCAGAACTATTATGCTTGCATAATTTGTAGATTTTTGAAATGTTAAAAAATAATGAAATCTATATCTGTTGTCCTATATCTATACATAATCTCAGCAAAGATAAGCTTGACATTACCAGAATAACAAAAATTTAGACATTTTTTAAACTTTTAATGAAAATCAGCAATTTTCACACAAGAACAGGACAAACAATAACCCCTGTGATATTTGAACACTAAATTTTATTGCCAATAAGATAGATCTCCTTCTATATTCCCTTTTACCATTTGTTTGCTTTAAGAAATTATAACTAAAACTTGAATGACTTAGTTCAATGAAACATACTTAAGCAAAATGTTCTAAGAATATTTCTTGGAAGATTGATAAACTTGAAAATATGATTGGGGTTTTCTCTGCTGAATCTTATTTATTGCTGTTTTTTTTTTCAAAGTATACATTGAACTAAAAAAGCAATTCAGTAAATTCAAATTAAATGTATAGTATTTTTCTTTCATTTATAGATTGCAAATGGTGATGAAAGACAAATAACAGAGGAAAATATATGCAAAGAAAAAGTATGTTAATTTTAGATTTTGTTAAGCTAACTTACATTGATTTATGTATTTATATCAATATAAAATTGAAATATCCAGTCTTATATTTTTTGCACAAAAGCTTAAAACAATAAGATCTTTGAAGTCCCTATAGTTATATGATTGCATAAATTTTGTGGATGTATTGTGCAGAGGTGTCAAGTTTTGAGAAATACTTTGAGGGAGATCTCCCTTAAAGAAATTTTTTCAATGAGGGAGATTTATTGTCATCATTCTAACGTCAATTTTTGTATACGGTAAACAAATTTTAAAAAAACAAAGGAAACTTCCTTTATTGTATTTTTCTCTTTATACACAAGTTCTACCAATGCATTTGTGTATGTTTTTTTAATATGTCAATTTCGTAGTTTAGGGGGACCCACAGGCATGAATTTTGTTGATCTGCTTTTTCAGTATTATAAGAAATATATTTTTTCATTAACACCTGAATTCACATTGAATATCATTACCGTCCACTTTATCTTTAGCCTCCAATTTAGCTCAACTGGAATTTGATACCAAATTTATTATCAGTAGGAAATAATCGTCAACTCCTTCAGTATTAAGCACTTTGCATGTTGAGCGCTAGGTGCATAAAGTTATTCTGACATAGATATAATACCAGGAATGCAAATTCCATTTCGAGACACATTCACTTGCACTTGACAAGTCAAAAGCAAGATTTGTCCATCCAGGACTAAAATATCAAGTTTGTCGTTTGCACACCTCTAGAATCCCTATGGAGTCTGTTGAAACAAAATGTAATGAAAATGACAAGGAAATAACAAAACTGAAATTTATCCTTTGCAAAATTTGATTTGGCTTCCAATATATGATATAGGAAAACCGCAAGTTCTTCAAAAAACCATGGTTCTGAAATGCTGGGAAATTCTAACTCCAGTCAGAAGATGGATATGGTTGTGGGAGTTTCCGCGTTTTTCATAAAATTTGCAGGAGGCTCCCGCCAAGATCAGGTGATTGGCATGTTGTGGGCAGGGTCATCAGTAGACAGTTGATTTTTTGTCCAATATTTTGACCTCCGTCGCGAAGGCGGAAGCAGGTCTAGTAGCCGCTTGACTCCGTCCGTCCGTCATAAACATCATACCCTAACTCAAAATTGCTTTATTCGATTTTTCTCAAAATTTGATATGTTGTTAGGACTGATGATGGCTGGTTCCCTACTTTTTTTTAATTTCAGATTTGTCTTTACAGAGTTATGGGACTTTGTTACCGTGAAATGGACTTTTTTCTGATATGTCATACAGTCAAAAACGCGTTATTTGATTTTTCTCAAATTTTGGTATATTGTTGGGAATTATGATGCCTGGTTCCCTTTCTTTTTTTTTTATTTTGGATTTGTCGTACAGAGTTATGGGACTATGTTTGGGCAAAAGGGACTTTTCTATCCAATTTTTCTCAAATTTTGGTATGTTGTTGGAACTGTAGATACCAGACATTTTCACCAAAATCATTGCAATACTTCCATGCTGGAAGTCCTTGTCACCTAGATTTTATTGAAACAGCAAGCATCGCAGGTCAAGAGCCATCTTTGCTCTTGTTTGTTCTTTTATTTGGACCCATTTGAAATTTAAAAAAAAATTATAACCAATATAAAATACAGGTTAGAACTGATTTTGGATGATCTAGCCCTGCCCTTTTTTTAAGAAGGCTCCAAAATGTGATTTTCTAAATTTTCAAATGTATGTTTTCTTTTTTTTAGGCAATTTTGATGAGACTTTTTCTTTGTATTCCCCATGACAAAGCCAACATTACAAGCCACAAGTGTCATGAACTATCTCTTACTTTTATTGAGATATATTAGATAAAAAAATGGCCTCGTCCTAATTTTAGCTCACTGGCTGAAGGCCATGTTAGCTTTTACCGTCGTAAGTGTATACGATTTTTGATCCATTGAAAAACATGGCTGTTGCTACAAAATAAAAAAACATAGGGTCTGACTGAAGATTTTTGCATTCATCTCAAAAACCGTTAACGTGCTGAGCATGATGAAATCTATCTGTGGTAAACTGTTTATGGAAACCTTTATCTCTTTTAGGATTTATGGCCATTTTTAGATGTTTGTTTTAGCTAATTTTGATGTTAAAATCTTAAAAAACTTCTCCTCTCAAACTACTGAATAAATTTATTTGAAACATTGTATGGTTGTTCCTTAGGGTATTCTGCACAAGTTTTTCAGATTTTTTATCTTTTGAATAACATGACTGCTGTTACTCAAAATAGAGCATAGGGGGTCCGACCGAAGATTTTCAGATATATCTCAAAAACTGTTACCTTTAGTCATATTCTTACATAGGGTAAAAGTGTTCAGCATGATGAAATCTATCTGTGGTGAAATTTTTGAGTAAATCCATTATTTCTTTTAGGAGTTATGGCCTTTTTTAGATGCTTTTTAGCTAATTTTAAGTTTTTAAAATCTTCCCTCTGAAACTACTACATTGATTTTATTGAAACTTTGTATAATTGTTCCTTAAGGTATTCTGCACAAAGTTTATGGCCCAATTTTTTATCTTTCAATTTTCGAATTTTTGACTTCTATCTGGTGAAATTTTCAAGATAATTCTTGTTGGAGTTTTTGCAATTTTTAGGCATTATTTAGCTAATTTTGAAGTTAAAGTTTATAAAACTTCTCCTCTAAAAATCTGAGCCAGTTGTCGAACTTGTCCTCTACTAAAATTTAAAACCATATTCCTTCCAGGCAAGGATCAGTGAGGAGTCTCTGTTAGGTGAGTTATACATTCTCCTAGGAGCCTCTAATTGAAACTTTTTTTATTTCTCATTTGATTTTGTTTGTTAATATTCTATAAATATAAATTGTTCAACATGAATCCAGAAGTTTTCCAAGTTTTGGTGCCTTGAAATTTTTAATCTAACCACTCTCCACCAAACCCCATTGCTGGTAACAGGGTCTGTTTCAAAGGTAGCATCAACTGGAAATAAATGCTGACAGCAATTGTTTTGGCAGAGTGTGTGTGTAATATAGAAACCTTTTCTTAATATTCTTTTTTTATGCCCCCACTAGGTAATAAGGGCATTAAATTTAACCCTCATGCTTCCTCACATACGTATGTACATATGCCTGTCAATATTCATCGAAGATTTCTCAGCTTGTGTATGATTAATTGATTTGATATTTGGTATGTAGCATAATCAGGTTAAGTTGTATCATATCTCTTGTTTTCAGGTCTGTCTTTTCTCCACTTCTTGTTTGCTGAGACATCTATTGAATTTCTGTACTGTAAATTGTTGTCAAGTTTTTCTCGGCTTATGTATGTTAGATTGATTTGATATTTGGTCTGAAGCATTATCATGGTGAGTTTTACTGTGTCTCCCCTCCTTTTCCGTTCTGTGATATGTCTACTTCCTGTTTGCTTGAGCAGGGGCATCTCTGTCTCTCAGACACATTTTCTCTATGTTGATGTTTTTATTTCAGAAATCAGAGATTGTTTCAGTGGTAAATGAAATGAATATTCTAAAAGCACAACAGATTGCTTTGGAGATTGTCACTAATATTTGTTGTACAGATGGTATGTTTCATTGGTTAACAGTAAATGTTCAGTATAAATAATGATATACCTCATTAAAGAATGCAGACAATCTAGAGATTCCTTATTTTGGAAATGTAAAGAAGTTCCAGAAAATATTATAGATTTAAAAATATGAAAAATGTTTCAGTATTTACTGTATTGTGCTCTAGTACCTGCCAACACCTGTGGAGATGTGTTGGAGTGTAATAACCCAACAATCCACTTTCAATTTTTGGGTCATAGCATGTAATGTTATTTTCATACTTCAGACCATAGTAATAAAATTTAAGACACTCAAATATACTACTTTTTTAGTGAAATTTGCTAAATGAATCCAGATTTTCATAAAATATACTTATTCAGAAACATTGAAAATACCAGTTTGAATAAAGAAAAGTAAATAATTATTCTTTTTCTACTGTATTAAGTCCAAAACTTCCCATGATTATAATTGTTGAGTGAAATTTTAAATTTTGGGACCCTGTATTGGGTCATGGCTGTTTAGACGTAAAAGAATTTTTTGGGGTATGACCCACCAAATGGGGGTGACTTGGCAACTAGGTATTTTATTTCAAATCAGTTTGGGGGTGATTGGCAACTATGATTTGTATTTCAAGTGGGTAGAGCATTGTTAAAATAGCCTTTTAGATCACAACAAGATAACAGTTTTGTGTAATGTTTTAAGTTTTCTAAGTTTTATTCCAATTTTTAATTTTTTGGATCATGCAGTTGATCTTTTTATATTTTGTTTAAGTGTAAAGTGAATTGCATGAAGATTAAATGAGCAATAATACAGTTTCATGTTTTGTACAGATGAGTGGGAGGAAATCGACAGCAGTGAATCAAGTTCAGATGAAATGGCTGTAGATGTACAGATGGAAGATGTTGATGGTGCATCTGTAAGATATTACATAACATTGAAGTTATTTTTAGTTTGTCTGACATATGAGCTTTATAAAATAGGAACAGGCCTAGTGTAGTTTACAATAAGAAATGATTTTTTTTTACGTATTGTGTAATATTTAGTACAAACATGTCTTAAAACCATCTGGCCTTTTTGGCTAATGTCTAAATTAGATTCAGTCAAACATTGGTAAAATCCAAAATTACACATAATCGAATGGTTACCTCAAGCCTTGAACAATGGACATAACTCGCACTAAAGGCAAGCTAAAATACCACAAAGGAATAAAATGTAAGAATTAAGCTTAAGATGCAAAGTATAAATAGTAAAACATCAAAACAATGACACCCACTTGACTGCAGGTTCCTGGTTTGGAACAGGCACTTAAAGTATGTGGCAGGGTTAAACATCTTTTTGAACCCTCAAGCCCCCCTTAACAAGGGACAGTGGCATGACAATAAAACATACCTTAAAAACAATTGTATTTGATTAAACCATACTGAACACAAGGACAACAACAAGTAAGACGAGATGTAACAACCTTAAATAAGTCCTGGTTTATGACAGCTAAAGAACAGCTAATTTCTCAGAAACAGTTACAAATGTAGTTGGATCACATGGATTTTTTTATAGAATATTGTTTATGGTCAGAAGAGACATTGTGAGAGTAACTTAGCATTTTGAACAGTGTTATGCTTCAAGTCAGTTGTATAAAATGAAATGCAGGATGAACCATGACTCCCCTGAGAGGGGCTGGAGTTTACAAATAAGGGTTTTGGTTTCTCCATCTGTAGGGGGGGGACTTCTGCTAAAGGGAGACATATTATAAATATATTTCATTAATATCTGTCAGATACATAATATTAAGACAACTGTTGTCTGTCAAAGATATGCATTACAAAATTAACGAAATAATAAAAAGCAGAACAAATACAAACAATTTTGAGAAACAGTTCAAAAATATGTAGAATGTACATATATACACTACCATTCTCTGATTATTTGTGCAGTATAAATCTTATTACTTGTTTATATTTCAGTCAAAAGATGGTATATCAGGCGAGGTTTTGAATGCTATAACTTCTAATAATATATTTAATAGTGTAAGTAATGGAATAAAGTCTATTTAATCATATTTTATAAAGTGAAGGAATCCTTGGAGTCTTTGTTTATATATGCTGGATTATGCTGATAAAAAATGGGTTTAGGCTTCAAGTCTGTTGATGTTGAAGATTATTACTATCCGTAGAAACAAATTATTGGACTGTTTTTTTTTTTTTTTAATGTTAACAAAAAAAGTTGTTTCTTTATACCTTCAACTCTTCGGGCTCTTGGAAATGC
Organism: Geukensia granosissima; assembly: GCA_032357055.1. NCBI lineage: Eukaryota > Metazoa > Mollusca > Bivalvia > Mytilida > Mytilidae > Geukensia > Geukensia granosissima. Next base: position 2,063 of record JAULBM010072891.1, on the reverse strand, counting down.
ATGCATGGAACCATGTAGACATGCTTTAGCACAATATTTAATACAGTTATTTCGAATCATTTCTATTCCCTCAAAATTTTTGAATTTTTGTCCTCCAGAACACATGACTTCACTGGAATGCTAGGCATCACACTTCCGATTCTATGAGTGGCAACAATAATTCATATTTTATTTTACTTGACATTTGATGTATATATGTTCCTCAAATTACAATTTTCAAAATATGTTAACTGAACGATTTTCGTCATTCTTGAATTGCAAAAGGATTTCTTTTATGTTTTACACGTAAATCTGATATAACTGACATGAGCACCAGAAGCTGTCTGCCTAACATTACATCATAATGACATGAAAAATGTGGAACCAGTCGACAGAATAGAAATGATCGAAACAACTGTATTGATTCCGGATATCATCATGCTTCCAGATATATTTTTTCAAGAATATCTAGTCATTGTTTTATCTTTCTGTCCATCCATTTGTCCTTAATAAGTCATTTCCTGATAAAAATTTTAATTTCCATGCTTTATACATAAAAGAATGGTAAGGATAGAAGAATCCTATTGAATGTGGGGTCATTTGGTCATAGGTCAAACCTGCTGTTTATAAAGATTTGATTTTGTGATCAACTGGACAAAAGTCAAGCCCCCTGTTACCAAAAATAAATTTTCACAAACTTTCATGTTTGAAGTGCATGAAAATATAACTATCCCATTTTCAGTTACTCTTTGATTTTTATTTTAAAATTTAATATATTTGTATTAAACAAATAAACATAAAATTGGCATGAATGTTTAAATTGCTTAACATCCAGTGGCAAATACTTATGAAAATCAGAAGGAGAGCATATGAATGATGATGACGATGATGAATGAACCCTGCTTTATGCTAGACTGATATAATGAGCCAGATTTTTTACTTACTAGCTCACGAAAACAACCCTATGCAGGAAGACATGCCAGACACAATATTCTGACTGGACCCACTAGTTTTTGCTCTTACTCCTAAATTAGCTTAGCAGAGAAGCAGGATATACCAATTTTAATGTCTTTGGTTTGACTTGACCAGGGATTGATCCCACAACCTTCTGCACTGGAGGCAAGCGTGCTAACCATTCATCACCAAGGGTGTCAAATGTAAAAGTGAAAGGGCCAATGCAACCCAAACAAGAAAACATTACATTTACTTTATGGTATATAATTTTTGTGTAGCAATAATATGTACTAAGGTAAAAATGCCGAAGATGTGACACGTGTGTGAAATCATGCATGTGATACGCATGTGTCACATATGTGATTTCCAACACATGTGTTACGTGCATGTCCACAAGTATGTTTCACATCGTCATGAGTCACAGTCTTGTCATTTCACATGTGTTTCACATGTGTGGACCATATCACCCAAATACCTTACTTTTAATCAATTTATATTCCAACTTAAAAATATATGTGAAATATGCATAAATTTAATTTAGAAAATATAAAATAATTTGCAAGATTTTATATTTCTTAGAATGTTTGTGTTATTAACAAAGAAAATGTGTTATTTTAAAAATAACAGCCAAAACAAGAGAGACTTAGGGTCTTTTCACACTAAAAAGTTAATCCAGATTAAAATAGATAAATGTGGATTAAGTCACAAAATGCATTCACGCTAAGTTTGATTTAATCTGGATTGATCCCCATCAAGTTAATACAGATTAAATTGTAGAGTGAACATTAAATGTGGATTAAATCTGATGTCATAATTGGTAATGTTACTTATGGTCTTTTGATTTCTACATTTCAATATTAATCAGGTTACATGTATACTGGCTTAAGTTGATCCAGATTAAGTTTATCCTGATTGGGATAGTGTGAATAGGCCCCTAGTCAACTTTTAAGCCATTATAAGGGGAAATAAACAAAATACAACTTCCTATTAGACATTTGCGGAAATAGACTGACATCTACACCAACAACTACAGTGACAGTTAAAAATAAGGTATTGTCTCAAAATGTTATATCGTGGATATATATAATAAAAAATTTAGAAGGCTTTTTTTGGCTTTTAATTTGTGATAT
>JAULBM010072880.1:0-10032 GCA_032357055.1 Geukensia granosissima | reverse complement strand
CGGTTTGTCGATCCGAGTCGAGTTTTTCCCCATTTTCTCCCGAAATCCCCCGAAGACGATAATTATATTCTGTCTTGCTAAACTTCAGGTACAACTGTATATCAATGGTGTAAATAAAATGACGTCCGGTCAATAATGAATAAATAAGAACGACACCAAATTTCGACTCTATTAATTTAGTAATATAGATGCATGAATTATTTGCCACTGGTCGTTTTTTGACCGACAATCAATCTAGCAGTTCGTAAAGAAGTGAAGACACGTCAATCCCCATCCGCCTTATAAGAATTTATCGGTCTGATATGACGCCACGTCCATCCCCATCTGTCTGATAAGAATCATTGATATATTTTTGCTAAAAAATCAATTATAGATATGGAATAATATGAGCACAGGTTGCGCACATTAAAATATTATTTACATGTCGATAAGGTGCATTTACATCACATTCATTACAAGGTCTTAATATAGGCAAGAAGGGTTTTTGATTTGGTTTATATGACGAATACAATTATATACCATCAAAATTCAGCAAATTGTTTAATTATTCATGGTTCATGATAACACAAAGTCGAAGATCTCCTTGTTGAATAAAAAGTAAGTACTATTCAAATTAAAATTTCAAAAGAAAAAAGAAAATATTTCAAATCATTTCAATTGAAGTTCGTAGTCCGGTTTTACAAAAAGGCCAAAGAACATCAACCAATTAGCAAATACATCATTTTATCATAAAATAATGAATTATGAGATAGTTTATCTAAAATTATTTACATGACTGGAATGCACCAGTTGAGCAGAAACTTTTTCATAAACTGTTCTTAAGATCGACCTCGCTTTCGTGTTACTGAAGCTTTAGTTGTGTGCGTAGTTTGATTTGGTTTCAGATTTTTTATCCCAATATTCATTTGAATTTGTAGATGCTGTCACATTTCACATTAACACATGAAGAAGTTGTAGAAAGTCGAAAGTTAACATCAGAAACAGCTCCTTCCGACGGATTTCTTGCTACAGTAATAAAATAATTATTTTTTATAAAAAGATATATATCAGCTTTATGAACAATCTTGGTACCATAACAGGAGATAAGTGTCCCACTTGTCGTTTTTATCTTAAAGTTTTAAAACAGTTCTGCTTGCTGTTTAGCTAATAGGAACCAATCGTGATGTTAGTTTACCCGATCAGTGCTAACCCGAATATGCTCGAAGCATTAATCATGTAGCTTACTATAATGTTAAGTACTCAAATTGTTTATTTCTTTGTTGGTTTGGCGCTTTGCTTTCCTTAAATATATCAGTGTTCAGATTAATTAGTGGGAAAACACCCGACTTTAGGCAGGAATAAAACAAACCAAAACATTAAGCGGTAGGTCAATTACATTTTTCATTGTATGATACAAAACTTGGCAAGAACTCACAACAAAAAAGGTGATAAGCGACAGGTACCTACTATTTAACCCACTCGTTCACCCAAGCGCTATTGAATTTTTTACTAAGATGTCTTTGTCATTCTGCCTTTGAAGTCTGCTTGTTTATGTCCTTGAGATATCTTTGACATCCTGTGTTTCGGTTCGAATGATACTGACGGGAGGTTACTCAATGAAATGTACATAAAGCATACCCAAATTCTTTACATTTATTCAACTTTGGGAATTTTGTATCTTAAACAATTATTAGAGTATACCAGCCTACAAAATAAAAAAAATAGCTTGACAAATTATATTATGAAAAGAATTCATAAAATGCAGTAATAAATTTAAAAATGTAATTGTAATATATGTTTAGGCACATGAAAACAAGCAAGATTTGACCAGACCACCCAGCGTCAATAGAAAGGGATCCGACCCAGAGAAAGGAAAATCATCAAAGTTACAGCCAAAGAGAAGAGTAAACTAAGCTTTACTAGTTTTTACATCAAGCAAATATATAAATATCGCACCCAAAAGTAATTTCCTTGGGGTATAATTATCAATTGTAATTCTTGTGTCGCCTGCCATATAACAGGGAGACGGGTATGTATCACCTCCGTCGTCTTGTATCGTCCTAATTATTTCGCTTCTTCCTCCAAACTACTCAACATAATTCAAATAAACTTCCATAGCAAGACTAGTATTGCATTATGAATTTTAATTTCTTTTCAATACAGTAATAAAGGGTAGATCAGGTAAGGGCCTTATTTGACCTAAATATATATATATAATTCACACAATTTATGTTTCTTAAAATATTTCTGAGGTGTGAAATCCATTAGAACAGGTTGATTTTTCGAATGTAAATGCGAGGTTTTTTTAGATTTTGAGTGCAGAACAGGTAACATGTATATGTTTTGGGAAATTTTGAATTTTGACAGCTTTTTGGTACTAGCTAGGAAACATAGTGCATGCAAGGACCAAGTAATTATTTATACGAGAGGTAGAGTTTGCTTGATGCATGCTGCAGACTATGTTTAGTTTAACTATTACATAATTAGAACAGATGTGCTTCGCAAGCGCAGCATGATATGATGGCAGCATGTTGACATGAGAAAGGTGAACAAATTAACCTTTTTGAAAGTGTGGACACATTATTTGGTTGGACACAATAATGTGCTGGACACAGTAATGTGTTGGACACAGTAAAGTGCTGGACACAGTAAAATTTTGGACCCATTGATATGACTGGATAAAAGATCATTTTGACTCATATTATCCTCAAAACTGGTGTCACTTTGTTAAAGTTTTTCATAAGGTATCTTTTGGAAAAATCCCATCAAAATCATACTAAAAATAAATTTTTTCCATAATTTATTTAGATGACATTGAATTCAAACTACTTTCACCCCTTTTAGTTTGAAAACGGTAAAAGATAGAGAAAATCTGTTGATATACTACTGAAAGCACTCATTGAGAGGAATCAAATGCAAACACCCCAACAAAATCGGATGAAAAATAAAAATTTCTCATCTTCTGCAAAATCACCCTTTGACCCCTTTAAAAAAAAGGGTAACTTTTACTGGGCACAGGATCTCCAGGGTTCGGCCCACAGAGCTGACCCAGCGCGAACCCCAGATGGCGGATAGGGGAGGCACTCTCGTTGGGGGGTTGCTAGGTTATAATACGGAAAGCCTGGCAGTGGACCATAGTGGGCGACTTGTTCGGAGTGTCACCCTCCTTGCACGTAAAAGATCCCTTTTGTAGTTTTCGAAAAAGAGAACGCTAATGCCGCTAAAAAAGTCTAAATTTTCTGTCCCTATCCACCACTCCCTATTTCCAGTGGCAGTCAAAAACCGTTGCCCTGTTGTCCCCTATCCCACCCCCTTTTCGATATTGATAATTGTTGAACTTGTTCTCGTCCTGAATATGCATGAAATATTTGCCATTGGACATTAAGCAACCAACAATCAATCAATCAATCCACAAAAAATGCTTGATGTACCTTTTGTTGCATTTTTCAAAAGGAATCATTTGCAAAAAAACAATTCAAAATCGGATGAGAAATAAAAAAGTTTTAAAATTTAGGGCGTGGCCATTTTTCTACCCCCTATATCTCAATAACAGTAATAGATACATGTAGGTTGTGAGGCTTGTAGTCTATTATGTTGAATTTTTCATGGGAAATACAGAGAAAAAAAACCATCAAAATTGGACAAAAAATAAAAAAACTTAAATTGGAAAACTGAAAAATCCCCTTTTGGACCCTCCTAAAGAAAAAGTTTAGGCTAGATCAGCCAAAATCAATCCTAACCTGTATTTTGTTTAGGGTATCAATGTGTTAAAATTTGAAATAAATTTAAAAAATAGAACTAAAGTTATTGAATGGAAACCTAACTGTCTACTGACACTGACTCGGACGTCGACCTGTTCATAACATAATACCACTACGGAAATTTTTCGGCCGTATAAAAAAGTCCATTTTGTGCAAACAAAGTCCCATAACTCTGTTATGACACATCCGAAATTAAAAAAAAGTAAAAAGGAACAAGGCCTTGTCATTCCCAACAATATACCAAAATTTGAATAAAATCCGACAAAGCGTTTTTGAGTTAGTGTACAATGTTCATGACGGATGCATGGAGTCAAGCGGCAACTAGACCTGCTTCCGCCTTCAGCAACACTGGTAAAAATTTTCAAACAGATCATTAAGCCTTTCACATATACAGGTCCAGTTTGTGCCTGAATTTTGTCCAAACAATCAACTTGCAACCAAATCATTGATTATTGTCACTTATCAGTCCAAGGTCGGTGGTTCTCTATTGAAACTATTTATCCACCCGAGGATATGACTAAACATTGTTAAAACAAGGAATATTACCCTCAATAAACTAACAGTTTAATAGATAACACCTCTGTTGAATTTGAAAATGTCTTTGTTAAAAAACTGTTAGCAATGCATTTGACACTGTATGGCCCCTTGGAGGCTAACTTGTTTCTGATCTGGAATTTAAAAAAAATCCACTGCAAGAAAAAAGAATAAAGTAAGGTAATTCATTTAACATTTTTCTTAAAATGAGAGTTGTACTGACAACTTCATTTATTCTTAATATTAAACAGTTAATGGGAAGATTAATTATCTTTACACCAACTGATGAAAATTGTGTTATATTGGGTTCCAAATGGCTAAGATGTGTCACATTACACTCAAAGTAAGAAGATGCACAACAATAATAAAGTAAATCCACAATTTCAGCCCAAACTTTATCCCTGCAGAGAACAAGTCTATTAGATATATAATCCAAGATATGGCTAGGTATGCATAGTTTATTTCAAAAATATATGTTTTAATAATGATTATATTGCTATATTTGTCCATAACCATGACAGCAGGAAATATGTAATGTATCAAAATTAGGATATGAAAATGTATCAGACGGTGTTCACAGTGATATAATTAATTCATCACAGACAATAAATTGTCAAAATCTTAAATCACAGAAATTTTTTCTTGATATGCCTTAAATTCGAAAAAAATGGTACAAATAAATCACATTTTCATAGTGAATTACGATTTTCTCACAAAAGTTTATTGTTAAAATCTGAATAAAGAAGTAATCTAAATTTTTCCTTATCCTGACATTTTTGTTGTGTTTATTTTAAAATTTCTATTTCACAATACAGATAAACTAACTAGACTCTCAACAGGCTGTAAGATTATTAGTTAGAAAGAAATTATGATTATTTCCTCAATGTAAGGGAAAGTATACTGAGATTTGTGAATTTTAATCATCAAAATATATAATAGAAAAACATTTTATGAATGTGAAAATTGTAAAATACCTGTACCTCCATGAAGCCAAACAGAAATAATTTTCTATATATTTTGAATCAATATTTATAGATTTATTATACAAAAGCTTGCACAAAAATTCTTTTCAAAAGGGAAAGAATGTAAAAAGTCAGATTTAAGTTCATTTAACTTCTTCATATCATATATCTTTGTTCATTAAATTATGTTTAATTTCAAGGCAGATAATTGCTTGCAATCTCTACTTAAGTCTTTCTACTCCCAAAATCAGATTATTAATCTGGATTACATTTTTTATATAGATGTTTGTTTATACAATATCTCTGAAACACAAAATTCTAACTGTTTATAATTCCATATAAATTTAAAATATTAAATGCTATCAGTTCAATATGTTTGATTAAATGCTTATTAAATGATAAACAAGATATTTTACACTTGTATAAATCATAACCTGAAATCCAGATAAAAAATGATGTGTGATACTTTTAAATACATTTTCCTTAACTTTAAAATGATTTAATTTCAAAATCATTTTTCCCTGAATGCAAAATTTTGAGGTGTTGTACTGGGCGAGAACATTTTAGGAGTTGTCTCTGATTTGCCAAAGTTATTTTCTCATCACTGCTTCTCTTAAGATTCATCTCAAGAGCAAATAAGTCCAAATAGATATCTCTATAAAATGTCACAAACATACACAAACACACAAATATATATGTATATATGAATAAACAAGAACACAAAATTATATATAATCTATTTAACACAAGATATCAAGTTATTTGCATTCTGTATGAATGATCAAATATTGCTTACAATGAACCAGAATAAACATATTACATCCAACAAACAAAGTAAATAATCTCCAATGTCTCTCCAAACTTTTAAAATTTCCTGGATTTAAAAATCTCAAATAAAATAAAAACTACTTAGATTTGGTTAGTGTTTTTCTAGAAATTTTGTTTCGGAATCCAAGATTGCTGGGTATAAATTATTTGAATAAAAAATTCCTAAAATTGAGGTTTTTGTTTTATCATTACCCACAAAAATAAAGCCCATTATACCTTTATATATGTCCATAATGATTTAAAGATCTCCAGTCTAAGAAATAAATCTTACAATTTCTGGTTATGTAAGAGAAAATTGATACCATTAATTTTAAATAGTTGTTCCACTACAGAGCATGATAAAACAACATGTTCAGAACAAGTAACATTTTCAAGTGTTTTCTGGTAAAAAGACAACAAAATTTATGCTTGTCATACTGGATGATAAATTGTCAGTAGTGGTTTGGTGATCAATGGTCAGTAGGGGTCCAGTTAAACTGAGGACGGCCTTGGTAGTAGTGGTTCTGTCTAGGATTGGGCTGTTCATCCATATCTTCATCATACTGTCTTGCTATATATGGCTGATAGGGATCGTGGCTATACAACTCCATATCCTTTTGCCATTCACCAGGGTAAGTTATAGGAAGAGGTCGTGGAAACGGTCTGTTGTCATAGATAGGATTTCTGTAAGGAGCATCACTTTCCATGTCATAGGTTCTTCCAAATTTTTTATGCTCATACCCTTCATCTGAGCTTGCACTACAAATAAAAAATACCTTACATTATCCTGCAAATCAGTGCTCAGATCTTTCTAAGTATCATTAACAGCTGAAATTGACAATAATAAATCAATCAGTTGGAACTGAAAACTTTGCATTAGTATTTTAATAAGGTCTGATGTCCCTTCACTACTGGACTTTCTAACAACTAGACATTCAGTATACAATAAGTTTTAACAGCTGATAAGATATTTTAAGATCCAAATTCAATATCAACATTGTGGCTAAATATTTGCATCTCAGACAAATATTACCATTTTGTCTATGACTGTGACATAGTCACCACATGAAAATGCTATAAAATTTGTGTGTTAATATAGGTTATAGTGAAATTTTATTCAAAAGATATTCAAAACTTTATTTTCACATGGAATACTGATATGACCTTTTTCTTTGAATTTCATTTTAATTTTATTTGCTTTTGTAAAATAAGTCATTGTTTTGGGAAAAAAAAAACTTTTTGTTTGTTTGATTTGAGTTTAAATATCTTTTTCAAAATATTTCACCCCTGCTTTTATTGGTGAAGTAACCTTTCTTTGGAGAGGTATTTCACATGGTTTGCAAGTCTACGGGTTCCATATTAGTATGGTAAAAAGCCTGACTAAAACATTGTCATTAATGAAAAAACAGCAAAACACACTAAAATGTCCCTTTTTTACAACACGTCATATTATACAAGTAACTTTCCTATCAATATTTATCTAACATTAAATAACATGTTCTTAGCAAAAGTTAAGTACACTTAGTGAATATACAATAATTTGTATCTGACAGGTTGTTTCAGATACACAATGTTGCATATATACACTGGGTGGTAAAACAAGAGTGGTACACATGTGCTTTCCAGGCTGAACTAATTTCACCATGATGTTTTATGTTTGAAATGGAAGACAGCATGTCAAAGGTAAACAAGGCTGACAAAAATATCTTGATTTTTATGTGTAAATTGTATTTTTACTGTAAGTAAGTAAAATGTGTTACTGTAAATGCAGAAATTATTGCGATGTTTTTATTAATGCAAATAATACTACGGTATTGTTATAGCAATAATTGGAACTTACATTTCGAAATTTTCTAGTAAAGTTGTTTAACACTTTTCGAGATTTCGCAAATATGAAACTCGCATTATCGTTGTCAATTGATAATTTGCAATAATAAATGCACGCAATAATTTCTGAATTTACAGTATATATAGACAGATCTTATCCATAGGACTGATTTTCATAGATTATCCATCCTCACAATGTCGGGGATCATGTGTCCAAATTTGTCTTTGGAAAAGTGTGGACACAACACCCCTGACATTATGAGGATTAAGAATATATGGTCAACAAATATTTTAAAAAATGACTACTACCAAGAATGATATGTGTTATGACAAATGTTCCAGAATGCAAAACTTGACCAGAGTCACTGAAAAGTAAGATCGGGTCACCAAGTATTTAATACAGGCATATTAAAATGGTATTATCTATGATATGGTACAAAAAGAACTATTTTTTTTATTTAATCATGAGAGCCATGGGCAACAGTATAAATTCAAATTCAAACTCAACTTCTTTATTATTCCAATTAAGGGCCCACAAGGGCCAATATATAAGGGTACAGCTACACAATAAACGGAGGGGAAGGGTTGCTTGATTGATAGAAAGACAACAGAGTTATAAGTTTAGGATAATTTTGTTTTCACAATTGAAAATCTAGAACAATTTCTGTTATCATTGATATCATTGATAATTGTTGGAAATTACCGACTTTAGAATTGATATCTATTAACCAGTTTTCTCCCATAGGTGTATATTTTGGATATTTCAAAAGAAAATCAACTTCATCTTCTATCTCATTCAGAGAGCAATTTTTACATAATCTGTTGTCTGGTTGTGTCTTGTTATATCTACCGGTCTCAATATGTAATTTGTGAGCAGATACAAGAAATCTACCTATGGCTCTTCTGTATTCACATTTATTAAGTAAAGTTTCAAGACAGACATTTGTCTTCAATGACAAATATGTATCTAATTTCCATCTTTTAACATACTACTTTTGAAATTCTAATCTGAATTAGATTTTTCTTGAGGGATTGGATTAATTCTCAGCCAAATATACTTTTACTACTTTTCGTACCATGATTGAATATAGAACATAATTATTATCTGCCACAAAAACATTATTGGTAGTGTATGATATAAATTTCCAAACTGTATCATATACTGAATAAAATCAGGTCACTATAACAAAGGGCCTGGTAGATTTAACTGACACCAATTATTTCTGTGTTACATGCCCTCTCTCCTACCATTAACATCTGACCTACCTTCCACTGAATCTTCGACAGACCAGGATGACAATCAGTATTACAATCATTAAAGCTACTGCCCCACCAACAGCACCGCCTATTATCCCTGGTGTTGATGAAGCTTTCTCTTCTACAAAATAAACAAGCAAAATTAGTCATAGCAGTTAACTTCTTTGCATTAAAACATTTTAAAATAAAAAATGATATTCTATGGTTATTGCAAGATTATTCCTGGTTTTTTTTTTTCTGTTGTTCTTTTTGTTCTGAAAAAATAACCAGCATTGGTTGTCATTGTTTAATTAGTCACTGTTATTTGTTCACCATTTTTGCAATAGATTAGGTCCATTGTGTTTTATGTTAAGTTTCAAATTTTGTATTTTGGAGCCTTTTATAGCTGCCCTTATGTTTAATTATTGAATGCTGTAATGTGACCTGTAGAAGCAGTCATTTGGTGGGTGGCTGTGTCATGGACAATCATGCCACACCTCCTTTTTTTATACTGATAAGTGATTTACAGCTCCCGTGAGTTGTAAAACCATTTTCTCCTATGATAAATTTATTTTGTATGGCTTATTTTTTGTTGAAATTGATGTTTTGGAGTAAACAAGGCTCTCACAAAGCCAGACCTAACAGACCAGCAAATAGAAAAGTCTGAAAAATTTATCTAATCATAAAATAGGCCAATCAAATGTGAGCATCTGCTTGATCACTTTGTGATAAACTTACAAGTCTAGTAATATAATTCAAATATTAGTTTATTCAAGAAATGGTAAAATACTTAAATCAACTGTTAATATCTTGTACTTTAATGTCATAAGGAATATTATATTACTGAAATAGTTTGAGTTGAGGGAAAAATGAAGGGACTTTCTCCCAAACTCACCGTAAAATAACTGATTTTTTAAATTTTAAAC
>JAULBM010072869.1:0-10032 GCA_032357055.1 Geukensia granosissima | reverse complement strand
AACAAATTGACCACAATTTCTAAAATAGTGAACTACATCCTGTCAAACAGAAGCCAATTAAACAATAAATCAATTATAACCCATTTCTAAATGTTGACAAAAATATATTAAAACTTTTATCAAAAAATTCAATAGTTTGTACATACACAGCTCTCTAAAAAATTTTGATATTGCTTTTTACACACTAACAGTTCTATAATTACCTTTGCTTAAAGTGCTATTTTTCTTATGTGCAGGTACAACTTGTGCTACCTTTAAATGTCGGGAAAAACAGAAGTTTCTAAGGATTTGTTAATTAATGGTCGGCCAAATATCTTTACCCTTAGGGCCACCAACACATCTTTCTTTAAAATAATTTTTTACAGAATCTCTTTTTATTTTTGTTACCAAATTTCTCTGTTTTCTAAATATTTCCCAAGTTTCTGAATTTTTATTTTGCTTGTATTTATTATGCAACATATGTTGCTTTCTTAAGTTTGCTATTCATAAAAGGAGCAGGATTTCTCACCATTTTTTTTTTTTTGTTTTACATGCACATGTTTATTACATATATCAATAAATTTCTTGTTAAACTCATCATAAGCTTTCTTTAAATCTATATCATTATCTATATTTTCAAGGTGTGCATTTTCAAATCTTCAATAAAATTTTCATAATTAAGATTTGTATAACTTCTATATGTTTTTTTTAGCTTTACCTCTAGTTGGTATTTCAGCTTTAAACTAAACCGCTACTAAACTATGTATATCACTAACACCACAGTCAAAATTACAAATATTTGCACAAAACTTTGGTTTATTTGTTTAGATTACATCTACTAAGTTGGGTTTACATCCCTGAGCAAAACATGTAGGTTCTTTTACCAAGTTTGTCAAATCAAAAACATCATATAAATTTCTAAGAGTGTTACTTTTCTCCTCTGCCAAACAGTCAAAACTTGAATCTACCAAAAAAAAATAAAATTATCATATTAACAAGTAATTTTATCAGCATATTGATAGAAATCTTAATTAAAAACACTGTCTTAAATCTTGGGGGGGGTGTAAGCTCCCGATATAAACCATTTACGATCGTTTATACTAATTTCAATACCAATTGATTCTTTAGCTTCAAATTCAAACTGTTTCTTACGATCTCCGGGAATGTCCGATCTCAGGTATATCATCAATCATCCACCATTGCTGTTCGATCTGCTCTCCACAGGCTGTAGTTATCAACTTTAAATTGTCTACGAAAGATTGGTCAAGTTTGGTCTCCAGGAATAACATATCAACAATTCCTTTCTGTTATACTTCTTTTATATGGCATATTTTATATCTGTTGCTGTTTACATTTAAATAAGCACATATGAAACGTTTTGGGTATTTACTACGAATGTTACTAAGTTGATCGAATATATCAACATCGCTGTTTAATCTGATATTTCATGATTGACCGATATCTGAACCAAGGGTAAGTGATACATTGGCCCCTTCCATATCATGGCTGATTGGATTAGAAAGATCTTCATTTCTTTATCCTCATCACAGAAGAAGGAATTAATAAAATTTGGAAGACGATCACTACATTCTGTACAGTATAAGGCTTCATCTGTTGACTGTAATTTTTTATACTTCTTTAATGTAATATCTGAGCATTTCTGGTGAGTCCGAATGTCCCAAAAATCGCATTGTATCGCCTTTTGGTTTGATTTCACAGGTTTTTCACATTTTGAGAATGGATATTTTACTGGTCCTGGATTTTGAGCAACATCGCCACTAATTAAAAGTAATTGTAGTAAAAAGTACGAAGTTTTAAAATAAAAATCCTTCGAATCACCTGGTCGTGAAAATATTGAAATCGACAACTTCCGGTTTACTATCCTCACTAAAATTTCTGAAATTTGCCTCACTGCCGCCACTTTCGTACTAAAACTGTCGATTTAGTTGTAAAAGCAGTTAATTCATTAAAAGGGTTCTCCAGAAATAGTAAAAATCCATTAAAATATACAGTAAACATTAGAATTGCTGCGACCAGTTGAAATGTACGTCCGATCGCCATGACTCACTCAAACACTTCCGGAGTGATGACTCTAATCTTTCCCGAGAAACCTGTTAAAACAATTAACACCAAAAATAAAAACAGCGACATTTACAGATTTACAGGTTTCTTGCTTTGAACGAGAGCATTACATATGTGGCGGGGAAAAATGATTGTGAGTACTCGACCTATCCAAAACTATTGTAAACTTCAGAAAATCGTAATACTGACCAAATAACCCCTTTTCAAAGATAAACAGCAATTATTGAAAATGTATTAATATGGATTAAAACATGGCCTTTTCCATATCCGCCCAGTTACCATCCCGAAACGCTAGTCGAGGGCTTATATAGGTCGAGGGATGATAACAGGGCGGATGTGGAAAGGTCATGTTTCAAACTGTTTATGACATGTTTGCAGTATTATTACGGCTGACTTAATTGAAGGTTACTATAAACATGAACTTATAGGCACTTACCAAAGGGGTAAACAAATCCGTAAACAAGTTAAGACGAGCTTTTCCGGAAATATGCCAGTATTTGTTTTATTTTGTTTGCATCCATCGTCTGTATGACATAAGTAACGTTAGGGCAAGAATCGAATTACGAAGTTATCGCAATTATGCAGACAGTATGGAGGTAATTTAATGTGCAGTCAGATTAGACACCGGAAGCAAGGTTTAATAACGCGCACGCGACGTACATGTACTTGATAAGGGGTTATCAGCCCGGTTTGCACGGGACGCACCTGATGAAGGGTTATCAGCCTGGGTGGGCAACAACGGAAGCGCTTCATGCTTAAAATGTGCGGAGTCACTTTCGTTCATATCGCTTGAAACTTACAAAAAATGCATTTAATTCTATAATATAACACCCAAACTTTTATGGAAATATGGTTAATTGAACACAGCCCATTGGTACTTGTCAACTTATACATAAATATTACTTTAAAATCTTTAGATATTGTCTTCTTTGATATCAACTTAGACTGTCTGCTCAATAATTTACATCAAAACTAATTTCCGTCATTATTTTATGAAATTTTTGTCCTACATTCTGTCGATACCTTTTCAATTTTATTACTTGTACAACACCTTTCATTTTGTTGGCTTTTTACACTCGATCCAAACAAAAGGTGTTTTGAATGATGTCGAGTCGTAGCTTGAGAGAATCACTTTGTTATCAAGTGTGATTTAGAACTAGATGTCAAAAAACACAACTTCTTTTTTGAGTTCGGTATATGTTATTTTACTATTAAACAATAAATATAATATATAAATAAGGTGTTAGACAAAGGAATTCGAAGATACCAAAGGGGCAGACAGAAATTGTTAAGTCGGAAGACAGACAAGAGCATAGCCAAAAAAATGAAACGAAAGACAAACATAAAGCACACAACACTTCACTGAAAACTAAAGCTGGAGTAACACGAACCCCACAATAACTAGGGTGAGTTCAGGTGCTCCGGAAAGGTGAGCACCTCCTGCTCCACTAGAGGCTCCCGTCGTGTAACTCATTGTAGCAAATCCAGTGAAAATTCTTATGTCTAAAATGTTTATGTATTAGCTGATTTGTTGATGTCTTTTGTCTAACCTTAAAACATAACCAAATCTATATGTAAAATCTCTAACCCTAGGACATTATCGGAAGAAAAATTTTGAAGTACGTAAATGACATAACTATTTGGTCTTCAGAGGATAAACAGGAAATGTTTGACATCGCACAAGATAGATAAAAAGGCTACAATATCTTATCAATTGGTAGTAACTTGTATAGGACATAATACAAAATTGCTGAATTGTGAATGTTCGATATTTTAAATAGTCAGTTATTGAATAGTTTTTACATGTATAAGCAGACTACTTTATTTCATAAAATACAATAATTATCAATGATAATTTATATATAACGTAAATACAGAGAATGTGGAATATTTAGACTTCGCACTTATACATGTAATAGTTTATCACCAAAAAGGCTGAATTACTCTTTAATATGGAAAATACATGTACACTCATGAACATGTTGTTTAAGATGTCATACCCAATCTTATTTAAAATTGATTTTAAATCAAATTTAAAAACCAGATATTATCTATCTTCTGTTTTATTAAGATACCCATAACAGTATATATTTAAATATCTGTTGTTTCTGATTAAACTGATAGATCACGATTGTTATATTATAAAGGGTGTGTAAACCGTTGCCATACTGGATCAATGTAAACAACATATTTTTGTGACCGAAATAATTTTTAGACAGAGAGAAACAGTGAGTAAATTAATATTTTTATTGTAACTGATAAATTTTACTTTGTTTATTGTGATGATAACTTTTACGGTCAATATATTTAGGTTAAACTTCGGAGATCGGTACTTAACTATAATGTCTATTATATTTAGAGAGTTTATAATATAATAATACAGATTATGCAAATTGAATAACTATGGAATATTTGAAGATTTTTTAATGTTAATAACCCGGTGTGATGCCGAGCTGGAAATTGACCTGTTTGCGGTGCGGTTTATTTCTATATTAGCTTTCGTCTGGAACTGCATTTTTTTTTTATTTTTGATATTTTTTAACATGGATCAAAATAATACTTCCTCCTAAAATCGCAAAGATACTCTTTTAATAATAAATATCCATGTACCTAGCTCATTCAACAGAAAAGTAACAAGACTGTCAAATGGTTATTTTCTGTTATAGGATAATCCATAAATTGAACCGGAAATGTTAGGTAAATTGAAAGCCATGGTTAAAAAGGCGTCTGTAGCTGAATCTGCAGAAGGTGGAACAACTGGACCAAGTATGAGGAGAATGTCACATTTCTCATTCGGCAGACGAGCATCGATGGCATCCCGTGGTAGCATATCTGGGACATCATACACCAAACCACCAGGGCCTAAAATACGTTATGAAAACACTTACAGAATAACCCCTAAAGACGGAGAAAAATTTCAGACTTCCAAAGCTAAAAACATTTTGAAGGACGTCGTGACGTCATATATCAGAAATGAGAAGTACGACCCTGCAATGTGTAAAAGAACCGCAACTCTGTTGTGCGACACGATTCAGGAAAAGCTGAAAGACCTTAACTACCCTCGGTATAAATATGTTGTACAGGTTTTAATGGGACAGGAAGCTAATCAGTGCCTTAGAAGTTCAAGTCGTTGTTTATGGAATGTTAACACGGACGATTTTGCAGAGTTCCATTATGCTGTTAATGACCTTTTTGTTAGTGCAACTGTTTATGCAGTGTTTCTCGAATAAAAATATATTACTTCTGTTGATGTGAAGTCAAATCAGCTAACTTGACGAAAGCAAGAAAGACGAGCGAACGTTTCAGATGTATTTTCTGCTTACTATTACAGTAAATTGTTGTAGAAATCAATTCACCAATTGAAATTCCGTGCCGATTAAATTAAGTGAAAATTTTTCTTTTCTTTTTTTTCAGCTTGGTCACTGATCCCTTCCGTTCATATATACAACCCTTTGAAATTTTGTGAGACTATACGTGTACATTCGTCAAATCAGACTCAGATTATTTTTAATAGTTGTTGGAACGTTTTGTGCGTGAATTTTAAATTTTTATCCCAACGAAATTTTCAAAATCTTACCCTCATCCTAAAATGTTTGAAATCTTCGATTACCGCTACGAACAAAGCGTTTGCAATCAGTATTTTACTTGGACTACCGGGATATATCAATTGTGTAAAAATTTCTAGCCGGATTTATCAAATATTGTTTAACAAAAATTTGCAGTATTTGTAGAAATCTAAACCACTGAAATATGGATAGGCTTCGAAACGTATTGCACCAAGTAGTTATCCCAACCGATGAAGGTTGTACGTCTTTAACTATGTTTGGATCTCGGACTTCCTATGTTTTGTTTTATGCTAATAATGACTAATAATGAGTGGTTACTGATTGAATGAACATATAGCATAACGAAACTCGCCACACTTATGTAACATTGCCTACTTGTACTTTTATTTATCAAAAATTTGCATGTTTTTTTATAAAACTGTTATATATCAACTATATATCAAATGGTGTCATGCTTGGCCGTATAATGCAGGTAGTTGACTTAAAGGTACTTGTAAAAAGGCTTATGCAAATTAAACAGACCACCACAATTATGATGGAACTATGCTGAAACCCTATGTACCAAGCAAGCATATCGTCAGGTCAAAAGACATTTATTATTTTGAGGTATTTTCTATGGTAAAAAATGGTCAAAACATCACTCCAAATTGCTAAAAACTACCAGTCTATCGAATTATATACTGAAATCCTGTTGTTTTGGCGGATCATGTGTAGGCCCAGGGGAATCCGGAAAATCTTTAGAAAATGCAAATTATAATGTCTGAAAGGTTTCTGTAGTGCGCTTCCTCGGTTTTTACAGTGGACTACAATGTTAGTAAATAAGTCAAACGACAAGATAGACAATTTCTCAGCTCATTCCCTATTTAAAACTTTCCCTTCCTTAAAGGTATATCCCTTTGTCACTTAAGATTTAGGGTTCTTGTAAGAGACCGCACTCTAACCTCTGGAAAAACAAAGGGAATTAATAAATTTAAAAGTTTCCGCATAGCCTTCAGCAAGGGTTAGATACCACTCCTTGTGAAAAGCTCTAAATCGCCCCGAATAAATTAAATGCGTTGCGTAAAATAATATTGCTCTTTCCTGACTATAATCAAAAATGTACATGCAACAACATATTTAATACAAAGACAAACCTACGACAACATCCTGGCTTTGGACAGATATATGAGTCATGTGATAGTATGTAACTAGTTTAAAGGGATCCCAACCTTCTCCCAACAAATGGTAAAAATAATTAATAAAACTCACAGAAAACAAAATCAGTAAAAAACAAACAGAAATAAACCCAATCCTTAATTACAATAAATAACCAAAATAACATTAAAAAGAAGACAACTCTGAAAAGAATGCTCACAGTTACTGAAAACAAGCTCGGGGTGAGATTCATGAGGAAAAGACATCAAGCCTCTCAACACTCATCGCACACAGTATGTCTTACGATTTAATACTGTGTTGTCTATAAACATGAGGAAAGACAAGATGGATGGTGCCAAATTGATTAATACCCGAGAAAGTAAGGGAAAAGTTTATTATTATATATTTTATTAGTATATATTTTCACACAACAGCCTTTCGTCTTCAACAAGCAATGGGGGAATATTCAGAAAGGCACATGACAAATGTTTTCTGATAAGAATGATTTGTGTGTTTATGAATATAAAATATTTTCATTGGTAATCTTTTATTGGATAGGTCTTAATAGGAATAATTATACTTATATACTTATAGTGCTTAAAATTTTTTTAGCTTTCAGAAGTTGCTGGCAAGTGTTTATAAATTAAAAAAAATATATTTTCATGACATGATTAATTAATACTGAGTTGTTGTTTGGAAGACAGGTTACAGCTTATTGCTTATGTGGCTTGTGTGTAACATATTGAAATAATATTAAGCTTCAGTTGTTTTGTGTTAAGAGTTGTAGTTCTTTCTACAGCTTTCTATTATATGAGCATTAATTGCAAAATGACTGCACTTTGAGGTAAATTATTTTTTGTTTTCTAAACTTAATCAATAAAAGTAAAAACCAAACAAAAGTGGACTAATATCATATAAATATATTGAAAACTACAGCCAAATTTTCCCAATACTTTTGGAAGATTCATGGCGTTGGCTAACATCACATAAATACATTTAAAAACTACAGCTTAATGCACTTGAGATGTAGCGAGCTATATTTTTTTTGAATATCTTATGTTTCAAATTTATTACACAGATTGTATGTTATTTTTTATGTGCCGCATCAAGCAGTAAAGAAATAATATTATAGCCTGAACATTGCAAAATTGTGTAACATTTATGTATATCGCATGTGCCAAGGATGAATCACTTTGTCCTAGAAGCTTGATTTGCTCATTTTATCAATGGACCTCTGTCATTAAGATATCTTGAAAAAGTGGGTGATTACATATGTCTTCAAGACACCGTTTTGTTGTTTAGAAATTCGAAGATACCAAAGGGCAGACAAAAATCGTTAAGTGACCATGGCCAACAAAATGAAACGAAAGACAAACATAGAACACACATCACTACACTAAAAACTACAGCTGGAATAACACGAACCCTACAAAAACCAGGGTGAGTTCGGGTGCTCAGGAAGAAGTAAGCAACACCTGCTTCACTAGTGGCACCGTCGTGTTACTAAGTAGACAAAGCCAATGTATAGTCAAAATCGATGTTAGTTACAACCGCTATAGAAATAATATATTATCTGAAGACGTTGACTTTTGCAAGAATTACTAAAACAATGATACATCAAATCAAGATTGAAATCCTCCTACCTAAAATTCTACGGTCGCCATCATGAATTTGTCGATCCCTATGGTAGCAATTGCTTATGGACATGTTCCCGGTAATACAACAATAAGTTGACCTCTTTTCGGATTGACATTAACCCAGATTAGAGTATAAATGATACCACTAAGAGTGTTGTGCGCAAGACAGTGGATTCTAACCTTTCATGATCACCTAATCCAACTCCTGTTTTGTAAAGGAGTTCGTGGATTCCAAGTTTTTTTTCCTTTTATTTTCGTTTTGTCTTTTTTCCAAATTTTTCTTGTCTCATTGAACTATGCACTTTGATCTCTCACATGAACTTGCAATATACCAAGAAGAAAGAAAATAATTCTCTAAAGACATTATTTCTTACACACTGCTTCACTTGTTACCTTTAATAAAATCTCAACTTGCTTCATTTTCGGTATTTACAGTTTTGATGTAAAAGAAACCTTGGTACAAAATCAGACTAGTACCAACATTAACCTTTTTCTGCTAAAAAAACATCTATCTTGAAAACTAGTTGTCGTCGTCATGGGAAATAAACAATATCATTACAAATCAACACTGATCTGAAAACCAAAGACCACGTTTGCATTCCTCTGATTAGTAAATTGTTTTCATTAATCAGTGCCAGAGTGTTTGTTAAAACCATCAGGAATATGATTGTCTATCCCTTATTGACAATTAAATAGTTGGAGTAAATCACAGATTATAAAGTAATGTTAATTGTACAACGGAAGTCTATTTGTGAAAAATAACAATACCGATGCGATCAACAAAATGTTGACTCTATAGATGAAGTTGTGTCGACACAATCAACAATTCAGTGTTTATCTTCAAATGATCTATCCCAATAAGCTTAAATTATATATATGTACATTAAAGAGACAAAAACGGTACTTCTTACAGTAAGTTTGTCTTTAATGAGAAGACCGGTTTAACACGAGAAAATAACCAAATACATGCATGTGGACCACGCTTTTATTACTCTAAATCATCTTGAATTTATTAATTTATCACTTACAGCCGCATCAACAAGAGATATAAAAAACAAACATTAAGGTGACTTTACTTTCTGCCTATAAATCAGTAAGTATCCCACTTAAACTCTATAAATCAGCAAGTATCTTATCCCACTTAAACCCTATAAATCAGTAAGTATCTTATCCCAATTAAACCCTATAAATCACTAAGTATCTTAATCCCACTTAAACCCTATAAATCAGTAAGTATCTTATCCCACTTAAACCCTATAAATCACTAAGAATCTTATCCCACTTAAACCCTATAAATCAGCAAGTATCTTAATCCCACTTAAACCCTATAAATCAGTAAGTATCTTATCCCACTTAAACCCTATAAATCACTAAGTATCTTATCCGACTTAAACCCTATAAATCAGCAAGTATCTTATCCACTTAAACCCTATAAATCACTAAGTATCTTATCCCACTTAAACCTTATAAATCACTAAGTATCTTATCCACTTAAACCCTATAAATCAGTAAGTATCTTATCCCACTTAAACCCTATAAATCAGTAAGTATCTTATCCCACTTAAACCCTATAAATCAGTAAGTATCTTATCCCACTTAAACCCTATAAATCAGTAAGTATCTTATCCCACTTA
>JAULBM010072858.1:0-10032 GCA_032357055.1 Geukensia granosissima | reverse complement strand
ATGTATGCATCGGTACCCGTATATGTTCAGGCCCAGTTCTTGAACATTGCTTTTTTAACATTGAGTTCAATGGAAAATGTCGAATTGTATAGTGAGACCTTTGAAGGAATGTGCCATTTATTATTGATTTTTAATATAAGAGTGCAAGAATTGCCACACGTGCGAAGATTTTTATTCATTAAAAGTGTAGATTGATCAGTTGTTAGTGTTTGAAGACAAATGTCCACTATAATCTTAACTCACCCTTAATTACAAACTTAACTTTAGGACCTCTTTGATCAACTGGCAAAAAAAAAACCAAAGCTCCTTAATATGTTTAACATATCACAGTTGTGTTGTGAAACTTAACTACTAAAGAACTTGTCTTATATTTGAGTTTTGAATCTTCTTAGGATATAACTGATGTTTTTCGACAGTCCTTCAATAATTTTTTGCTCCACTGATCCCATTCATAAGCCCATTGCATTTTAGCTAATAAAAACAACCCATAGACCCATTTAAGTTGTCATTAAATATTGAACTTTTCCTAAAAGTTTCATTAAAAAATTTAGTAACTGGTGTAAACTTTGTTAACAAATGAATGGACAACATGACCCCCATGAGAACTATATAAAGGGCACAAAATGATGCAATGCTGAAAAAAAAACCAACATGCATATGATGCAGGTTGTTTCTTGTGAGGTCAAGGTCACCTCAATCTAATCCAGACTCTTAATATTTTCTTTCCACATAACCATTCATAGGTTCTCACTTTGTATTGGGAAATAAGTATCAGCACATTCTGACCAGCGCAATATTAAATATTAAATATTAAAAAAAGAGAGATATTATAAATTTAAGGTATTATGGAAACATTACTACAAACCTGTACCCTATCAAACAAGATTTGCCAGATTGCAATAATATGACACTGCCAAATTTTATTAGTTAGTTTTAGGACAAATTCTTATGTCATAGCAGAAAAAGACATTTTCCTTTGACATCGAGAGGTCAAACATCTTGGGGTCAACTAAGGTAAGCTCAGTTACTGTCAGTTGGTATAATAACTTCAATATAAACAACATTTCTGCGGAAATCGCTATTACTTTAAGTGTTAAGAACATTATGTATATCAATTATATATAGGCATCTACTGTTGGCTCTTAACCAAAAATTCAAAAATAAATGGAAACCAATTATCTATGACAATAACTAGACATCTTTAGCAGCAACTTGTTCTTTACTCTATCATAATCAAAATCTTTACAATTCAGATGCCCAATAATTAATTTAATTTCAAAAGCATAAAACAGACAGAATATCTACATGGTAATAGAAACTAAATACAGCAAAAAGAATCTGCTTCAAAGGGAGATAAACCACTGGAATTTAGTTTTTTCACAGCAATTAAATTTCCATAGATCAAGCAGGAGATAAGTAATACACATTAGCAAAATGCTTTGATATTAAATGTTTTATAATATATATAAATACACTGATTATTAAGACAGAGGGCCAAATGTGAATAATACTGATTTATTGAGCACTGAAGCAGGTGTCTATCAAAATGATGATGGATTGATTGCAAAAAGTTATTTTCCTTGCAAATGAAGTGCATGGCCAAAAAATTTGAAAAACTTTTTATATTAAAAAAAACTTGTTACAGGTATTATTGTTGATTCTGTTTCTTCAAATTTTTCAGTCAACATAAATCCTGATGATCATGTACATTTTTTCTAAAATGTCTAAGTGCAAGTAATTAGCTTAAATTGAAATTGTAAAGGTTGTTAAAAAATCATACTCAAATAATTAAACCAATGATTACCAACAGAGCTTATCAAATTTGTTCTTTGTTCTTTTATATGCAGAATTATACGTCAAATACATGTTACCCATGAAAACCATTACAAAATGTGTTTTTGTGTATACTAAAGATCTTGCTTATGAATATTATAAGAATATGTCAATAATTTGCAGTTCTATACTACTCAAAACAAAATCTAAGAAAATAATAAAAAATCATGATCTTAAGTAACATAGTGCAGTGCAGAAGTCACTTGTTTTATTTTACTGCAATTTTTATAGCTAAAAATTGTTTCAAAAGGTATTACAAAGAACATTTTTGGTATCAACCTTGAATCCACATATTTGTATGTTTCCTCTATTTTATTCCCATTAGATGATGTATAAAAAATATTGGAAATTTTATGAAGCAATAAAACATGAAGACTTTCAATGACACCCTGATTTTTCAAGAAAAGCAAACATGCTTTCTATCCAAGGGAGATAACTTACCATCAATGCCTCTATCTGCAAACACATTTTGTACCTCATTAAATATTTCGTCTACTGACCCTTCAGCTGTAATCTAAAACATATAAACGCAAGTATTACAATTTTTTTCATGATATTTTATAGAATTAAGCACTTTTCAAAAATTAAATATATTTGTGTGTGTGTGTGGGGGGGGGGTGTTGTAGAATAAGGGGTGGGATGGATGTGAGGCAATTACTGAACAATTTTTTGTGCTTTGGTAAGTAATGCAGTTGACAATAATACATTTTCAAGTGTGTCCCATGTGATATAAAGACAGAAAGAAAAACAAACAAAAACAGTGCCTAAAGAGAATTCTCAGACAGTTTTATTTTATTCATTGAGATAGTTACATTTCTTTCAGTTCTTTTGAAAATTTTCTTTTGGATGTTTATGAAAATCATGTTTGCACTGTTGTATACTAAGCACCAATGACAACAGAGAAATAAACCTGGGCAAAAAAGTGCAGAATTTAGGCAGGATGTATTTTAAAGAGCAGATAGGACAGAAATACCACAATTATCTCCCTTGCTTTACACCTACAGCTAAGCTAACTTTAATGTCTATGAACTTTACATTATGCATCAAAATTTTTACCTGTAGTCTTATTTGAATTATACTTATTACTGATAGAATGTGAGCTAATCCACAGACGGATTATCTTGTAATCAGTTTTATAGGAATACTGTAGTTGTTTAATATAAGTGGTACTCCTCCTGTAGGATCTAACAAAGCTGATAGATGTTGTATGAAATCAAGGATGTAATTAAAAATGAACTGGAAAGTGGTCAATTTATACATGTTTCCTGAGTACACAGGGTTCAGATTAGACAGGTTGTACCTTTTCTACTTTATGTTCCTTGCTGTAGTAATCTATGACAGGTTTGGTAATATCGTGGAAAGTTTTTAGCCTCTTTTTGATTGTTTCCTCATTATCATCAACTCGCCCACTTGTCTGTGCTCTACCCAGGAGTCTTTTTGTCATTGTATCATCAGAGACATCAAAACACAACAGAAAGTCACATGGTCTGACCTTAAACATTATCATGATTAATTAACCATAGGTGTATCACAAGTGTATCAAATATCTCTGGGTCCTATTTATCTAGCTTCTTTTGATGGATAGTTTTGCTAAAAATTTGCATACAGATCAAATCACAAAAAGGAGTAGGTATGTTAAGCCCCATTTTTGGCCCAAATTTTAGATTTTATGACACAATAATAAGTTGTTGCGAAAATGCTATTTAATAATCGTCTTTTTAATAATTCATTACTTTTTCTTGTATTGTTTTTGTGATTTCGACAAAGTGAAAGGGTATATTTGACCATTTTGACAAGAATTTAACAATTTCGGTAAAAATACTCAATTTTTGGAGGTGTTTCGTTCAAAATAGATATGATCTCACAAAAACATCACGAAGATATTTTAACAAAACATTTGTATTTGATAGGTCTTTAATTGTGCAAAGTTTGGTTGTGATGTTTTTGTGTGATCTATATTAAAATTGACATAATAATATCAAATATTGCATCAAATTAATTGATTTCTTAGTATTTTCACATTTAAAGCTTTTTCTATGTCATGTGACCATTGTAGAACTAATTAAACTAAAAATTATGTTGGATTTTGTTTTTATAGACATTATTCAATACTAAAAATATAAAATAATAGATATTAGCCAATTTTCATTTTTCAACCAAATTCTTGGGCTAAAAATGGGCCTTAACAACCCTCGTCCTTTAACCATGAATTTGTTGTCAGCTGCAAACCGTGTGTACAAAATTTACCAGTTTTTGTATGACCTGGTTTAGTCATAACATGAAAATATAACCAATTTACTAAGGCCAAAGTAAAAATCAGAACTTAAGGAAGAAAAAACGTCTGACCAACATTTAATAAGGCGATCACTATATAAGCTTGCATGTTATGCTTTTAAAATGGCACATCCTGTGTGCTGATTTAGCTATCTTTTTATGAAACTGGAGTCTGGTTGGAAGAATGATCTAGGTTTGATTCAATATTATCTGTACAAATCACTGTAACCAGCCATCAATACAATGTGTGGGATAATCCTCAAACTTGCACTAAATAAAACAATTTCTTCTTTACACATCATGTGATTTTCAGTTATCTGCCCATAGTTGGTTTTCTATTTAGTCTTTGGACACTATTGTTTAACCTTCAATAAAATTGGCAACAACAATAAATTATATTGATGCTAACAATGACAAGCTTCAAAATGACAAAGATTTTTAAAGTGAAATAATAATTTAATGCACCTCTTTTTCAAACCTGGTTCCCTGTTCCATCTCCCTTGGATAGCCATCGATCAGAAACCCTTTACTGGTAGGTGCTCTGGCCAACATGTTGTCTCTTAACAAATCAAGAACTGTTTCCTGTAAATATTAAATTAAATAAATGTATTCTGTGTTTTTAAGAAATTGTTTTGTTTGTATAATATCTTGAAGTTGGTGTGCTGTGCACATTTTACTACCATTCTTATTATTGTATATACTCCAATGCACAAATTTGCATTAATGCTGCACTCATATATACAAATGCAACAGATGCATAATTTTCTCAGCTAAATTTCAAGCTTGAGTCCATCAATCAATACTGACAAGGCCGGTCAATAAAACTAAAGAAACCATTCTCATTCAAATGTCTCACTTTATAAACCCATACAATTTTGGACATTTTTGTGTAACATGCGCACATCTATACTTACAAACTCTGCTATAACAACTTTTATACTTTCAGGTAATTTTCTTGTATCATGAACTATTTAAAATTGATTACAATTTTTCTCTTTCTAATTGATATATTTGTACATTAAAACTACTTCTAATCTGGGCTAATCACCAACTGAAAAAAACTTACCAAGGGAACTAACTCTCCCTTCTCCATGATTTCTGTGAGTTTCTTTCCCCTGTCTGATCCTGAGGCTACCTCTGCCCTCAACAGATCACCAGTAGATAAGTGTGTAAAACCATATTTTTCTACAATTTTCTCACACTGAGTCCCTTTACCACTACCAGGACCACCTACAATTATTTACTCTTGCTGTTATCATGCAGAAAATATATAAATACAAAATATTCCATATTCTTTCTTTTAAATAAGATTATTTTATTTTTTTGCATAATTATGGTGAATTTTGAAATGTTATAGGCACTTTTCAAGTATATGCATAACTTATAACCATATTAATCATTTAATCAAATAGTGAACAGAAATTGCCTTGAAATTGAACAAGCCTTGAAATTTAAAACTCCATGTATGTCAGTTCAAAAATGAACAACTCTATAAAAGCTCAATTTAAAAAAGTTTTAAAAATTAGAAATTAAAAAAGTCCATGGATTTTATACTTACCAACAACAAACACAACTTTAGCTTTCTGTAAAGCTTCTTCTGAAAAGTAGAGTTATCTCCCATTTATGATCCAGCTTTATATCATTTAACATGTTTGCCAACTTGAAATAAAATTGAAATTCAAAATATTGATTTCCTGTGAGATTGTTTAACTTTTTTTATTATAACCTATGTTTCTCCATTATAAATTGAGGTCAGAATGGTCTAGTTTAAAAACCTTCAGTTTAATGCACATACATACCTGTTGATGAAAATCACATGTTAGAATATACCTGTAGCCTTATATATATAGCTAAATTTTAGTCAAGCCAACTCTCTGCTTTAACAGTAAATCCTTAATATACCGGTAACTACATGTATATTGATATATGAATTTTTTGCTATAAATGGAAGTTATTTTATGAGTTTCACCTGTAAACAGATATCAATTTTTAATACATGTACTTTATATGAACAGATTCAAAAGTTGATGAGAAGAAAAGTTAGTGATGATAATTAGAATACCTGGTGGATGTAGAATTGGTCCCATGTATTTCCACTTTCAGTCTGAACAAAAAAGTTAGATACAGCTTGTTTTAAACTTAATAAACACAATAGTTATTTGAAGGTTAATATAGTCCAAAAATTGACTTCCTTGTAAACAGATTTATAATAAACCTGGTCAAATAAAACTAAAAGGAAATAATTAGTCTCCCTTGTCCCATGAAATTTTCTTAACATATTCTCAAAATGGTCCCATTTTGTCATTTTTCAATTTTGAAAAATAAATAAGAATTCTTATTCCAAAACTAAGACCATAAATAAAAAATATCCAGTGTATAACAAAAAAAACATAAACAAAGACCATAAATCTGAACTGTCTATCTTCAGGCCATTCTCACCTATTTATGGTAATCAAACAAATTTCTTAATGAGACCTTGGGAAAAAAAGATAAAATTGATAAAATTGATACCTGAGAATCAATTATGGTGAATTGACCCTTTTTACATTATTCTGCATTAAAGATGAGAAATCTGCCTATTTACTCAGATTTTTTCACAAAACTTGTCATAAGAACCAGTGAGTGTGCTAATGCATAGCCTGAACAAAGCTCATTCTTAACTATTTTCCTCTTTATGGGGACTGATAGAAATGAAATTTCATGGTGTATATAATAAACTGTTTTATAAGCTAACTAAAATTGTTTGAAGGGGTATTTGAATATCATCACATTTTATTTTTGGGGCATATACAGTTTGCTGTAGGGTGTGGGTGTGTGTCCATTATAGAAGGCCTTGGGTAACTTTGAGATTTACACATTTTGAATGACTGTCTCATGGAGAAATACCACATTTCTGTTTTCTATAAAAGAATAAAAGACCTAATATTGTATCTGATATGACACATATGTCTAAAATTTTTTGTATTTCATCAAGAATTTTCGTATGTTTAAATGTTTGCCTTCCATTCTTAACATTTATTCAAAATTCTCTATAAATGAAACCAATCAGTAGCTAAACTAAGGGCAGTAATTAGCCTATCATAAAAGCTGTTATAAGTAAAGAGACTAAGATGAACACTATTGTTTTTCAGTTCAATTTTTAACAGCATGCACCTTATTAAAGACCAAATGAACTTATTTTGAGACATTATCAACTTTAACCAAAAATGATTCGACAAACAGTCAGATTTTTTGGGGAATAATTTTGAAAATCTTGTTTGATCCCTCAGTAAAAGCTGAAAATACTGACATGTCTGAGTCCTTAATATATGGTGTTGTTATGAAGAATTTTGTTAGATTTGAAACCAGGAACTATAACTTGCATGACAAAAAAAGAAAAATATGTCCGTCGTTTATGGATGCCAGACCCAGCAAACAGGAAGTAGACATTACAGACCTAAAAAGGACAGACACAATACAACTTACCCTGATAATGCTTCAGACCAAATATAAAATCCAACATACCCATGCCTAGACAGAGATGTTGGGACAGAGAGGGTCCTGGGGGTAAAACTTAATCCCCCTGTCACCTTAAGGCCAGGGCTTAAAAAATTGGGGACAGGCACTTTAGAGATGGGACCAGTCAGATAAGAATCTAAAGGTAAAATTGAACTGACCTCACAGTCGTTATTGTACGTTTAATGAACTGAGTCTCTCACTTTTTATTAATTTTTGAAATATTCTTTGAAGGAATCTTCATTATTTATATAAAATGTAAATAACAAAAAATTCTGGTAACTTTTGTGTATTTCAGATTTTTTATACACTCTTAGTTTTTCTCCACTTAATAGGAAAAAGGAAATTTTGTCCTTTTCCATTATATCTGTTTTTGCTCATAGGATTTTTGAATTTTAGAAAATGAAAATCATTTTGATAGATTTCATATCTATTAGTATATATTTATACAAAATGTTAGTTAAAATAAGCTTAGTGATACCAGAAATGCCAAAGTTTTTACAAAAATCAACAATTTTCACATGAGCACAGGAGAAACAACAACACCTGTAATATTATTAACACCCAATTTAGTTGCCAGTAAGATAGATAATCTCTTTCTGAATAGCCTTTACAGATTTTGTTATTGTTTTAAGAATGAACAGCCAAAACGTGAGAGACTCAATTCATGAAAGGTACATTAATAGTATATCATATTGAAAAATAAAAAAATGACCCAGTTTGCCTCTGATATTTACCCTGTAGAACCACATGGCAGTTGATCTTTTTTCCAAAGATGTCCCCAAAAGACCTTTTACATGATCAATATACAAAAAGATGTGGTTTAATTGTCCATTTGACGGCCATCCAAATGGTATAAATAACAAATATCTTAAGATTGCCCTACAGCCTTCAATAATAGACACATATCCACACCCTAAGCTGAGT
Source organism: Geukensia granosissima (assembly GCA_032357055.1). Lineage (NCBI taxonomy): Eukaryota > Metazoa > Mollusca > Bivalvia > Mytilida > Mytilidae > Geukensia > Geukensia granosissima. The sequence goes on along the minus strand of JAULBM010072858.1, from coordinate 1,503 downwards.
ATTTTCTAAGTTCCAAGGGCATAACTCCCACAAAAATGAGGGGATCAAAATTTCCTAGCAAAATGCAAAACAACATATGATGTCCTATCCACATACCAAGTTCCATGACAATCGGATAAGTAGTTTCAGAGGAGTTGCTTTGACAAGGTCATTTATGAATATTTTCTAAATTTCAATGGCCATATCTCCCACAAAAATGAGGGGATCAAAATTTCCTAGTCATATGCAAAACAACACATAATGTCCTATCTGCATACCAAGTTTCATTAACATCAGATCAGTAGTTTCAGAGGAGTTGCACTGACAAGGTCATTTATGACTATTTTCTAAGTTCCAAGGGGCTTAACTACTATAAAAATCAGGGAATCAAAATTTCCTGGCAAAACTACATATGATGTCCTATTTACATACCAGGTTTCATGAAAATTGGATCAGTCGTTTCAGAGGAGTTATAATGATAAGCTTATTGGGATGGATGGAAGGAGAGATGGACGAACGAACGAATAGAGTCACCAGACTCCTAGACCTGCTTCTGCCATTGGCGATGCAGGTAAAAAACAAGGACATCAACTAGATCACAGATTCCTGACATAGGAGAGGCACAAATAGTATGTGACTGGTTTTAATAACTGTGAGTCAATTTTTCATCAAAAATCATACCTTAACATTTGTTTTCAACTCATGTTAGAAGATGTAAAGATGTCATCCAATATATGGCAGCTGCCATCCAATATTGGATGGAATTTTTGCCATTGAGTTTGATGAGTTTTTCATCAGTTGAAACTGGAGATTAAAATATGTCAAGTTTTACTGAAATATGGACTTGGGACACATAAACATCTATAGTGGGCCCCAGCCCCACAAAATCACCTAAACTTACAAGTATCTAACAGGCGCTTTTACCAATGGACCATTGTGGTAAAGGAGAAATATTGAGGCCTACATGAATTTTCCCAGGAACTTCTTATAACAGTTTTAGGCCACTGATTTGTTTTTTTACAAAAAGATATGGACTAATATAAACTTAAATTTCTATTTGGCCTTTATGTGGTAGACTCTAAAAGCTTTCCCTATAAACTTAAGGTCCCAAAAATCTTTCCTAAAATACCTATCAATATTTTCATTAATCTTTGCCTATAACTAATGACCAAAATAATTAAAAATAATATGTACATAAATAAGCAATGAAGATTTTCCAAATATTTTTATTAATAAAGTTCATGTGAGTTTAATCATTTTCAACAATAGGATTTATAGAAAAACAATATAAAATTGCAACTTATGGCTGTGGCAGTATTTAATTCACTAGGTACCAAGTTCAGCAAATGAGTGATTAAGTTGAGAAAAACTTCACTGGTGTTAAACTGATGATAGTAACGTACGTTACTATCATCCCAAGATGGCGGAGGGAAAAACCGTTAAGATAAATATTACTTATTATTTCTTTTTATGTTGTGTATTTGCGAACGGTATATTGGCAAGAATAAACCCACTCTAGCAACA
>JAULBM010072847.1:0-10032 GCA_032357055.1 Geukensia granosissima | reverse complement strand
GCTGGAGTAACACGAACCCTACAAAAACCAGGGTGAGTTCAGGTGCTCCGGAAATAATGACTGTAATGTAAATAGAGATACTAGTGTCAACATTTTTCCAGTTCAAATTATTGTTTCACGCCTTAATGGTGACACTAATAATGTATGTCATGCTGGATTCTGCATGTTAATATGCATGTAAATTGCCTTGTCTTACTTTATGAAATAGTCAACCGATCCTGAATAAAATTGAAAATAAAAATTTAGGAAACAAACATTTGCAGTCTCATGATGCTCCTGACTTCCATTGGAGTAGTTGCAATGTGTAAAAATAACGAATAAAATCAGTTATAAGGCAATTTTCGCTTATCATGAAACACTGTCAACTGTCGATGAGACTTGAAAAGGTCTAATGTTGTATGATCAGCTGTTTGTTTCTGTCCATTATTTTTGTTCCGTAGGTCTTATCGGACCAATCCTTATTCTCTTTTTTTTAATATTTTTTTCTAAAAATCGACATAGCACTTGGTCTTTTAATTTTGTGAGCAATATTTCTCAGAAAAAATATTACAAACTTAATAAGAAGTCTGTCATGGTTTATAGTTCTAATATATCCACTGTGATATTCATGACGTTAAGTATTGTTTTTAGTTTGTGACAATATTTCAAGGTTAAACATCAATAAAATTAACACAGACTTCCAAATCAATATTTTAAACCATTCGTATTGCTTTTTTCCTAATCAAAAAATTTCATGCCGCATGCTTATCATTTTCAAGTTATCTCGCTTTTATTGTAATCAAAACTGCATTGGAACGTCAAATTAAAAATTTCATGAAAAGTAATAAAACGTATTGAACTATTAATGTTATTGAAGTGTTTGTTTATAAACAATGCTTACATTTATAGTGTCCCTTTTCCAAATTTAGATTTATTATCTACTGAGATTTTTAGACAATATCACACGTCACATGTCTTTCTGTAGTCTGTCAAAAGTTTTTGTAACATCTTTAAAAAAACTCTGAGTGTCTTATTCAAGTAGTTTGTCTTCAGTATATACAGCGTGTGACCATTTAAATCAACAAACACATCACATGGTCACACATATTTACAAAGATAACTTTACTTACACTAACTGATAACAAAATACATGTATGTAGTTATTACATTGTCATTGTAAATCTGAACTTGAATGTGAAATGTATGGACAGAGTGTCAAAATGTGTATTTTATTGATGTTAGATGATAATTTATCATATGAAATTATAAACAGCAAGATTTTCAAAATAGATCTTGTCCACAGCTCTAAAAGACTGATTAAAACGTACAGTTTATGCTATGATTGAAACTAAGGTTATATTAAGAGCCTGTTTCTAGGACTTCTGCAGGGTAAATGCTACAATCTTGACGATGTGTGATCCCGATCATCACGATTTGGTAGAACGAACTAATCACAGGCACGGGACGAGATTTTTTAATATGTATATATACCTAAAAACTGTTTATATAGGTATATATACAAATTTTTAAAAAATCGCGCCGCGTGCCTGTGGACCGTATGTGATACAATACAAACTGATACGATGCAGAACGACAAGATTACGTATTTTTCCTGTAATTTGCTTGAATGCTGACAGATATTGAAATTTTTTTACCAATTTTTCATTCCGCTATCATTATTGAGTAATATATCAGGACGTTTTTTAATGGAATTGTAGATATATTAATTTAGCCTATCACTCTACCTACAAGAAGTTCTTCTTTGGACTTAAGTCTTAATTCTCACAAAACAATTATATAAATGCAAAAATACATTTTGATATATAGTATACTCTATACTCTATGTTCTTTTGTTTTATGATTAATACAAAGCGGAAACGAACATAAAATTTAATTAAGCTCGAAAATCGCACTCCACTAAAGCTCGACACGGAGTATATAAAAGTTTAGTCACAACCTACAGTTTTTAGCATAATTCTGGAAATTTAACCACTTCTTTTTATAATAAGGCATTGAACCATTAGTTTTTGATTAATTTCAGTTGTTAATATTTATCTCCTATTTTCTAATTTATAAGATAAATGTTTTATCTTCACTTCTGGTCATCATTGCATTTATAAGTGGTTTATGTTTTGAATTACCTCCCGTTGCATGATTGCACGAGTGTGGTTGTAGATTTTTGAATGATTGATTGTTTGTTGCTTAGCCTCCAGCGGCAAATATACTTCGAGCATAATCAGGCCAAGAACAAGTTACAGGTGAAAACAGTTGCACATCCAAAGCCTGAATGAAGTTTGATGAAAAGAGTTTTATCGTTTAAACACACTTTAAAAGGGGCGTCTCTGGTTTTTCGGGATGTATAAATTCACAATCCGTCCCGAGGGAGACATTAAAACCATTCCATGTTAAGAAATTACCACGTTCTAAGCGCGTAAAAGACCCTTTGCAACATTTTGAATGGTCAGTAGGCGGCCGGTTACAAAGGTAAGGTTGCCGACCTTATGTCACCCGTAATTTTTCCAATGGAAGTTTGCGGCCTGGGTGGCCGAGTGGTCTAGGTAGTTGATTTAAACTTACCTGTACAGATAAATGTATTCTATCGCCTATACGTCGTGAGTTCGCGCCTTGGTTTTTACCATACAAAAACGGGTTGCGTTTAACTCGCATGGCACGTGATAAGGTTTGTCAGTTACCTGCCCAAGGTCGGTGGTTCTCTCCAGGTACTCCGGCTACCTCCACCAGTAAAGCTGACCTCCGCGATATGACTGAAATATTGTTGAAAGTGGCGTTAAACCCCAATCAAACAAAAACCAGTAGGTCAGTTTTGAATTGCAATCAGGAAATGTGATTTTAAAATAAAGTCTAGAGAAAACCCAATCACATATCATATATTTGTCTCCCCCATCAAGGGACCTTTAGGGTATTTTCAGTGTTCTTCATTTTCATGCCCTCCACAGGTGGGTGTTTAGTTTGGTCAGTTGAGCTATTGCCATCACTTTCTGCCAATCTATCTCATTCTGGTGGTGGACTTATAGTTAAAACTAAAATAGTTCCCTTTGAGAAAAACAATTCCTGATTTTTATCTTTATATTTGGCCTACCGGCATTCAATATTTGGTCCATGAATGTAACTAGAAATTCATAAAAATTGACTGATCTTTTTAATTTTGGCTCCTTGAGTGTGTCTGATAAAGGCAAATCAGAAAAATGCTTTAAATGCAGTTAAATTTGGTATTAACATATGCAAGATGTTAATCGTGTCTTTCTGGCATTTATTCCATATTCTTAAGAAGAACTTGATGGATTTTAAATAAACATGGCATGAATGTTCCTTTTATGAGGTGCTGACAAAGTTGTTGATTTGGTGCCCATCATCCAAGGTGGCCAGCAGCTTAAGATTTTTGGTTGTGGTTGATTAGAGAGTTATAAGAATCATACAATTTCCCCTGTTGTGGCCTAATAGCTTTTGATATACATGTACTTGACCTCATGATGTGCATTTTCAAGTGGTGCTAAAACATAAGAGTAACTGTTTTAAGTTTATAATGATTTTATTATAACATAATAGTTTCAATATTGAATAACGGGCAAGCATTAGCTTTTTAACTTAAAGGACCTTACCACTGCCATGACCTTGAATAACTTGGACCTATATTTTAACAACAAACCTTGGCTGTTTGAGTTACCTAAGTTCTATTGTATGCCCCAAACCCTCTGCATGTTTAAAGATTAAGTGCAGTTCCGGCAAATAAGTTGTCCTTCTTAACTTAAGTCGTGGAAGTTTAAACCACTCCAAATTAACAGAATTCCTTATTAGTTTCTGAGTAAAACTATACAAATAATCAAATTTTGCACTTACCAGGTAATAAATTCTGTGAATTTAAATTGTGTAAATTTATCTTGCATTATTTTAGGCAGTTTAATCTGGCAAAAGGTAAAAATTACTGCAGGTGACACTTTATTTAAGAAAATGAAATCTTTTAAAAAAACAAAGTCATTTCTGTCACATAAATTTTATCATGTTTATTTTATGGCTCATAATCTCAACATTCTTAATGTAATTTGTTTGCCTAAGCACTAAAGTACCATCAGCCTTAGCACATACATTGGAAGTATAATTTTAAAATCATTTGAGTACTGATGAGCAAAGCAAAGCTGACAATTAATAAAGCCTTACCAAATGGGTAAAGACTAATAGGTCATTTATACATATAAGAATTAACAAATTAAAGTTATATTCATGAGCACACATACAATATCAGTCTTAGTGATCTGAACTACTTGACAAAAATGTTGCTGCCCCAGTAGACAAGGCCCTCAACAACTTTGGGTTTTTTTTGGTGTAAATCACATATCAGCAAAATTAAAAAAACAGGCCTCATAGTAACTGTGACACAAGCTTCTCAAAAGGTAGATCTAATGTGGATTCATATCTAATTCATAATTATAATTTCAGGACAGTGAATAGTATGGAGAGGTGTTTGGTACATATTCCCTAACCAATATCTAGACCTGTATATTAAGTGTGTGTTTATATTACAGGACAGTAGTGAATTGTATGAAGAGCTGTTTGGTACATATTCCAGAACCAATATCTAGACCTGTATATTAAGTGTGTGTTTATATTACAGGACAGTAGTGAATTGTATGGAGAGCTGTTGGTGCATATATCAGAACCATTGTCTGCCCTGTTCCGTAAGGCACACAGTTTACAAGTTGTAAGTGTTTTACTTATGTTAACTGGAAAAGCCTCCCTTAAAATTAGAATATTGTATATTGAATATTTATCCCTGTGATAACGTGAGATAATGTTTTCAGGTTCAGTGTATGTATGTGATTGTCATTGATATCCAGGGTAATCTCAGGAACTGAAACTTGGCTCAGTAAGTGCACTAGTGATGTATATTATGCTTAAGGTTCTTGGAATTTGAATAGCACCTCCAGAGGTGGGGCTGCACAGTTAACAAAAGGGCACATTTTTCTATGTCCTTGACCTCATCCTGGTTTTTTTTTAATTAAACTAACACTTGGCTAACTAACTGCACTATTAATGTAGGTTTTGTCAGAGGTTCTTGTAATTATGATTCCTTCCCCGGGTTGTGGCTACACTTCCCCAATCAAAAATTTGAACATTATTTTTAATCTTTTCAGATCCCCACCCCTATACCATACATGTATTCTTAGTCAACATGAGAGGACAAGTTCCTTGGGCATCCTGCGAGTTGACCCTACTGCCTTAATTTTAAATTCAAGTTATCTCAAAAACAGTTCAGATCCTCATACCTAAACCATATATATTCTTAATGGGCATGAAAAGACAAGGTCCATGGGCACCCCTCATTGTTATCTCAAAAGGGTTCTTATCCCAGCCCCTAAAACATATAAATTCTTACTTTGGATAGAAAAGTTCCATGTTCATCCCTGGGGATGCCACCCCTTAATTAGAAAATGACAATTTATCTCAAAAATATTTCAGGTTAAACATTTAAAGTTATCTCAAAAATGGTTCAAATTCCCACATTTAAATCATATATTTTCTTAATCCATTTGGGCATCCACAGCTGTCTGCCCCTTCTCACTCATTTCAAAAGCTACTAAATTAAATACACTTTGTAGCATTAAGAAATTTTAATTAGACTACTCTTACAGTCATGACAGTGGGCTATAATAAAGGAAATTTGTGCTTCGTAATGATGTCAGTCTGTGTCATGCAATAACACTTCAGTCAAAAATGAAGATGGCTGACTCTAAGTGTTAAATTCCTCTCGAGAAAGTGGAGTACTGGAGTGTGTGTATCGTTAAGGCACAGATCATTTCATGTGAAAAAGTCTTCTTTTGACTTCCATAAAATATACTAGTTAAAATAAAGACCCAAAAAGCACATGCTACAAATACTTGACATCGATTGATTATGATAATTATTGTTACATTTGTATCATCACATTTTAATTTTGGGGCCTTTTACAGCTTGTCTTATATTATGGATCTTTGTCCATTGTTGAAGGCCATAGGATAACTTGTAGATTTTGGTTATTTGTATTTTTTGAATAGATGTCTCATAGAAAATCATACTACATCTCTTATTTCTGTATCTAGATTAAATAAGAAAAATTCTGTTATTCTGAATTTATCAGAATGTGGTTGTATTGTAGTTCTTTTTATACAAACATCAATATACATTGGTGATGGTTTTATTGTCATTACTCAGTTTACTGTTGCTTGACTACACTGGACCCAAAGCTCCCAACCTAGATTTTTCATCTTTAAACAGAATTTCTTTGTCAAAAATTTTATTGATATGAAATATAATGACTAACAAAATTTTGATAAGTACCATTTTCTGTAATGCTCATCAGTTTAACCAGTCTATACAGAATCAGGGATTCAGAGATGGAGAAAAAGGTGTCAAATTTTCTAATGGGTATGAATCTCAATAGTAATTCTGTTTAAAAAAATCTGACATACCTACCTGGACTTGTTTTGTTTACAGGAAACAAACATATATTTGTTTTAGCCTCACTAACAAAAAAAGTTTTATGTAGAATGCTACAGGACTGCAGCCAAGTTAACCCCAATTGCACAAAAAATGGATTGATACTAATGTTTTTGATACAAGTTTGAATTTCCTATACAGGTGTTCCTGAATTTGTTAGATAAGCTGACAGTAGAGGGCACAGCCACAGATAAAGATGTCCAGGATATCTGTTCTGGTATGTACTATAAACACATTCTACATTCCGTCAGCCATCACTGTCACTAAGATGTCTGGATTTTGAAAAAATTTGAAGATGATCAATAGATTGAACTGATGGCTTTTATTTGCACTGACATGTTCTTCCTGGAGGGACAGTCAAACCTGCTTCTAGGTCACTTCTTGTTCCCTTACTTATTGTTTTCCATTTTATTACAAATTTCACCCCTATTGAAGATCTCTTTTTATAAGCAATATGATTTAAATGCAGATCTTATCTCAGTATTTCACTTAATTCCATTGGTTGGATTAAAGGTCATTACAGCAGACCTGTTTACAACTATGAATTTTAGTCCCAGATAAGGCCCTACGCCATCATGCAGGTTTTCTATGCATTCTGTTAAAATCCATTAAAAATGGTAAGTTGTATATATATTAATTTGCCGTGGGACTATTGCCGAACACATCTTTATTCGGAAAATTTTGCGTCTGATAACAATGTCAGGAAGAGACTGATAATGTTTCGAATGGCATGTACTTGAAGCGCTTATGGGGACAGACCATTCTCACTTCCCCTCAAACTTTTTACTGATATATTCCATGGAATTGAGCGTTCAATGGCGGCATGCCGAAGCAAAAGAATGACAGTCACAACGGCTTCTTAATTAAAATATGATTGTTGAATAAAGTTTTCTTTTTTGGGTATCAATTGAATAAAACCAGATGGTATATTGTTTGTAACTAAATTTGAAACCAGGATTAAAAAGAATCTTGTCAATGCACATACACTCTATACAGATATTTGATTCAGACTGAAGTTTGTCCATTAAGCTTCATATTATACATGTTAGTCCCATACATATCGGAATTAAAATACTACACTTATAACTTGCAAATTACACTCAGAAAAGCCCACATACTACTCTGGTAGGCCAAAAAATGTGAACAGGTTAGAAGGGAATGTTTTCAGATCCTAGAGCACTTATTTACAGAAATTTAAATCTTCTATTGAAAAAAAAATTTAAATTGACAAAACTGTCAATTTGTGATGTTATATGCACCAGAACTTTAGATTATAAATCAACTTAAGGAATTTCTGTAATTGTTTTATCTAGTGTCAAATGTCGTTGTTGTCATGGAGACTACTTTCATGCACAATATTATAGATGTCCAGAGAATTCTGGTATTATACTACTTGTTTCTAATTCAACTACCAGATGTACATTAGATTTGACCATCTGTATTTATTTATGCTTTGTCTTTCTTTTCTTTTCCAGTTTATCTCTGTTGCAGTGGTGTAATGGTTAGGGTGTAAACCTTAAGTGTGGAAGGTTTTGGGTTTGATTACAAGCTGGGTCAAACCAAAGACATTACAATTGGTATTTGTTGCTTCTGGTCTATAAATGCAGCATTTTAGAAGTAAGGGCTTATTTATACTTCCAAAGCGTTTGTTGCGTGACTGTCGTGCAAATGTCTCGAGATGTTGAGTGATGCAGAGCATTTTTTATTTACATGGTTTGATAATACTTTTAATCTCTGAAAATCGCCCGATGAAGTATAACTTAGCCCTAAGTGCAAAGACTGGTCGGCCAAGGCTCAAAATAATGTTTCTTGGTAAAGTTGCTGACTGTTAGTTTCATGAGCTAGCACATTTAAAATCCTACTCCGTGTAAATTTCTAGTACAATGAAGGTTTCATTCATCATCACTCATTAATATGCATGAAATATTTGCCTCTGGATGTTAAGTATATTCAGTCAATAAATCAATCTTTTCCAGTTTGCTATGGTCTTTTTGAAGTATGTCAGATAGTCACATCCCTTGATGTCAAACTGGTAGTTACATTGTGGAAGGCAATATCTAAGTAAGTACAAAATCTAAATTAAAACTTTAATGAAGTTAAGTGACCTTACAATAAAGTGCCACACAAATTTGTGGTATTGCTAGATAGAAGAACTGAAAATTCACTGAGAAAAAGGCAATTTTATATCATGAGACATTTATAATCTTGAGGAGGGAAACTTAAGTATGATTCACTGAACCTGAGTCTCTCATGTGGTGGCTTTTATTTTTTAAAGCAAAAATAAAATATGAAAAGGAAATTTAGAATGAGATTTAACTATTTTACCGGCAATAGAATTTAGGGTTCTTAATATTACAGGTGTCGTTGCTTGTCCTATGCTAATATTAAAATTGATGATTTTTGTGAAAAATTAGTTCTGATGACGTCTAAATTCTTGCATTTCTAGTACTGCCAAGCCTTTTTTTCCTGGCACGATAAATATATGCCAAAAGACATAAAATCTATCAAAATATTTTCCATTTTCTAAAATTCACAAATCCTGCGAGCAAAAATTTGTATAAGGCCACTCAAAATTAATTAATTTTTTTTATCAAAAAAGAATTTTTAAAAATCTGAAGAACTAGAAATTTATTTGGAGTGGCCTAATGGAAAACAACAAATTTCCCAATTTTCCATACGAGTGGAGAAAAACTAAGAATTTGTATAAAAATTTTGAAATACACAAAAGTTACCGGAACTTTTTCTTTGCTGCCTTCTTTAAGAATTATAAAGATTCCTTCAAGGGGTTTTTCTAAATTTAATAGAAAGTGAGAGACTTATTCAGTGAAACATAATTTAGAATTATTCATTTTGGGTGATTCTTAACAACAAAAACAAATTTCAAACCAGATATGAAAGAAGTCAGGATTTTGACGATTCTAATAAGCTCCCCCTTGTTTAATATTTTAAGTGCCCTGGTCTCTTAAAAAGAGGTATGTGGTACCAACATTTTCTTTTTTGTATTATCGCCCTTGTACCTAATCACAGAAAAGGGTCTCCAGGTTAATTCAATAACTGATCATTGCATACTTTTCTAATGACCCTCTTCAGAAAATGTCAAATCAAGATGTTTAACATTCAGATGAAAGAAATACTTGCACAAACGCATTATTATTTTACAGGCATGCTATTCAGAAGAAAGAGTTGCTGAAACATGATCTGAATGTAGATGAGATGATCAGACATCTATGTAAAGAGATCAGTAATGGTTATACATACCTGTTTCAGTTGTTACCTCACATGGATGAGGACGGTATAGTAAGTACCAATACATACCTGTTTCAGTTGTTACCTCACATGGATGAGGACGGTATAGTAAGTACCAATACAAACCTGTTTCAGTTGTTACCACACATGCATGAGGACGGTATAGTAAGTACCAATACATACCTGTTTCAGTTGTTACCACACATGGATGAGGACGGTATAGTAAGTACCAATACATACCTGTTTCAGTTGTTACCACACATGCATGAGGACGGTATAGTAAGTACCAATACATACCTGTTTCAGTTGTTACCA